>JAANDG010000628.1:0-83172 GCA_036852015.1 Pelodera strongyloides | reverse complement strand
CACATGAGGCAATTCCGTTCCAGCTGAGAGATTCAGTGAATGGTTGGTGATTTTGATTTGTTTGGGCGATGTATCGTGATGGATTGTAGGTGTAAATCGTGTGAATCTAGGACCATTTTCGCTTGTTCAGTTGACTAACGCTCTTACCGCAAATGATTTACAGTCTGCTTCATCCTCCAGTTCCAGTGAAATTCTGGCCTTAGAGTTTACAGCTAAAAAGACCAACCGATCAGCTCCATTTACGCGTGGCGGAGCCGCGGAGCTGATCGCTGAGTTCTTGAGCTGACTCTGATATCTGTTAGGTGATGCTCATTATCAATTGTTAAGAAATAAAAGATGTAGAAATAGATTAGCTTTAACTATTGTTTTAGCAGCTTATTTTACTGGAATTCAAGCAATAGAATATTGCGTGGTGGTGATGTTTGTGCAAGCGTATCTTCTTTCCAGGAGCCGTTCTAGACGACGATTCGGCGCAACTCGCCGACGTGAAACTTGCCCCTGCTGCAGTGATCCATTTGGACTGGCAGGAAGCTGTACAGGGACCATCCCTTGCGGAACATCATCTGGCGGAAGCGGTGCCTTTTGTGCACTAGAGGTATAAGTGAATGTTCCCTTTAGTGCAAGGGCCTTTTGTGTATTGGTTGCAATCGTTTAGCAGTATTGCTTGATTCTCTTGTTTTCCGTATATTTGTCTCTCTATCGTAAGAAATACTACAGTAGGCGATGAATAGAACTGGATGACTTTGGTTGATTGTATATTAATTTCTTGTTTAGTTGTGGCTTTTATATATATCAAGGCAGCTTAATACTAGGCAAGAATTTGTCCCAAATGGTCCTGATACTGTACCTGTATACTTGGGCTTGGACGAGAATTTTATGGGTTGTAAGATGCTTGTGATATGTGCATATTTTTCCTCATTTTCCAGAGGTTTGTCCCTAAATTTGTGTGATTATCATATTTTTATACGTAAACTTAATTGTTTATCGGCTTCCGGTAGCTGTGTTTGTAGTGATTCGTGATTAATATATAAGTGTAATATGTTCATTTATATGAACAATGTTTGACGACGCCTTGGCTTTATGGCATAGATTAGCTCTACTATTTATTCACTGTATCGGTTTTTTGGGCTTTGCTTGCGATTTACTTTATTTGCATGTCGAATAGTAATAAAGTTTTATTTATTATCGCTTTTAAACGTGTGACTAATTCTAAGGCGATTTTGATTTCGCCTTTGCGTACCTTTATGTTATTCTTTTGATGCATCTGAGCTATTTTTATGATATAATTATATATTCTAACTAATAAGCAGCTGTTTTTGTATTTTCAGGAGAATTCTGTGATTGTGCTTCAACGTTGTACAACATGACTCCCAATAAGTTGAATGGAATACCAGAGGCTAAGAGTAAGTCTTTAACCGTTATAGAAATTAACGTCTTACGTGTAAGGATTCCAGTCATAATTCACTATTGATTGATTGTACTGCAGGTTTATGCAAAATTTGGATTACAGATCTAGAGACTGTTTCAAGGGGGTAAAAGTACGGTAGTCCGCATCATTTTCATCTGCTCCGACTAGAGGACGTAGAAATTTGCATATAACACGTGGAAGTTCACTTCTCCAGTTCAGTTTACTTTCAAAAACCATGTAACGTGTCTGTTTAAAAAATTAAATTCATCTTCAGCATCTCTGTTCCTCGTTGACCCTCCGCAACGGCCCACCATTGGACCAGTTGGTCAGTCGTCTGTTCTCTCGCAGTTACGCTCTTTCCTCCCACAAATGAAAACGGCGAACGAGCAATTGAAGGAGTTGCCCGGTATGTTATTTTCTTATGGTGAACTGTTGACTTGTTGTTGTTGTTGTTGCCGGAGGCAGCCAGCGTGGTTGATCATCCTCGCGAGATGGGCTATAAGAGGCCTAAAAATGTTGCCACTTCCCGTGGCTGATTCCATAAATTGGTAGGAATGAGCGTCGTGGGGTGGGCGGGGCATGTGAAGAGGTGGTGGACGTCGTGGGGGCTGTTTCCACAATCTGGGCAGGAGTCTGGAACGCTGTCGTCAACACGATGGAGGTAGTGGTTCGTGAATCTGCTGTGACCGGAGCGGAGTTGGCTGAGGGTGCATCTGACGTTTCGCGGAAGATCTGCTTCTTCTTTGTGGATGTCTGGTGGCGGTCTCCCCCCCAGGATGGCGGGTGGCTTGAGTGTGCGTTTTTCCTCGGCGACTGCTATGGTGTGGACTGCGCCGGCGACTGCCTTTGCGCAGCTTGGGTCGGAGGCTCCTGCGATAGCTGCCATGACCGTGTTCTTATGGGCCATGCGGGTGCTCGCTTTCATGTTGCGAGGCGGAAGGGGCTTCTGCAGGATTCCGTGACAGGCGTGGCTCGGATCAGAGGAGCGAGCGAGGAATTGAGCGGAGAGCATGTCCAGATGGCTGCGGACTTGCATTATCTTTGCCTCTGAGTGGAGGTGATCGATATCTGCCATTTTGTGGTTCCCTGTGATGGTTCTGAGGGCTGCATTCTGGGCACGCTGAATCGAGTCAATGGCGGAGGTGGAGACGAAGCTGGACCAGGCTGGGGCTGCATAGGCGAACTGTTGACTTCATAGCTAGCTGTGAAACCACTTGTATTGATCAATCAGATGATTGGACTCCCCCCGTTACAGTAGAGTAGTAGAATGACATTAACCTCTTTAGTTACAATAAATAGGCAAAGGAAGGTACTAATTCGACCCTCTCTTGATCCGTGTTTATATCCGTGTTTATATGCTACTTTTGAAGTTTGGTGGTTTTCAGATTATCTGAATTTATTGAATTTGTCCATTTTCAGCAGGAGCAGCCTCATCGATGTCGGACATTCAAATCGAGAAGATCGTAATGGAGGAGTCTTCATCCGATGATGATTCTGATGCTGGTTCCGCATCCGGTGAAGAGACAGGAGAGGAGTCTATTGAGGAGAGCACAGGAGAAACAACGGAGCAACCCTCGGTGAGAGAGAGAGAGAGAGAGAGAGAGCGGGAGAGAGAGAGAGAAGTTAGATATCTAATCTCAAAGGTGGTTCACTGGAAATCTAGCCAGCTTACTACCTCAGATATTGCCGAGAACCGAAGTGGCACCAGAAATAATACGCAGGTTTCCACTCCGGGAGACAGTGGAGAAATCCCAGACTTCGCATTCATCCCAGACAGTCTTTTTTTTGTTAAGGGCTCATTAGCACATCACAATCCGGATGAAGAATTATGGCTGAAAATTTTACAACAATTAATGTTAATGACATTTGATAATGCGAATGTTTCTATTTCTTTACATAGGTGACGGCGGATTACTATTTTGGTTTGTGTTACTGTGACTGTGACTGTGACTTTTATTATGTAGACAATTGACATATGGATTTAGGTAAATTATGCTTTCTATTTCAGAAAATGATCGAAATCGACTTGAATCTGCTGCGAGGAGTGGAGAAAGTTGAAGCGGATGAGAAGGCTGAAGTGGTACTGTAGATCTAGTGATCTAGTCATGTTTTTAAGATACAACTTACAACTAGAGCTATAGTGAGTGCAAAGTATGGGTGGCGAACGTGGTATCGGCAATGTAAGCCATGTGTAATGTGCGATGTGTATGCAAACGACGAAACGACGAGGAAAAATGTGGCGCAAAAAATTCTTGCGCTTTTCGAAACGTATGATCGACAACTGTATTCCTATGTAATTTTTTTTTAATTATAATCATACTTATTTGAATATGCTGCATGGGAATGCAGTTATCGAGAATAAAAACCGGATGTTATACCGCTTTAAACCGACGTTTTTTACAGGTTGATGAACTTCCGGAAGGCTTCAGAGGCGACGAACCTGATGCCGAAGAACCAGTTGCTGCTAAGAAAACATTAATTGAAGAGCTTAACTAGGTATAGAGATCTATTGTCCAAGGTCCAAATTCAACGTAAGTTGACGTTCCTTACGTTAATATTCACACTTGGAGTTATCATACTTATTCAATTCATTGAAATTATATTGTTGTCAATATGAGTTTATTTTTTATTTTTGGGAGATAGTTTCTCAAGAGTGGTTGCAGTTCCGAACTTTCTCAAATTACAGTATTTGTTGAATTGTTGAAGCACGATTTAGTCTGATGTACTTTTTTTATTTCGTGACGTTTGTGTATTTGGAGGATTTTTGTTAAACAAGTTAACTTTAGATTATTGTTATCTTTAGAATATTGTTGAAGTTTGAATTGTACACCTATTTGTTGATTATTGTTGATTTGTTACACTTTTACATGTTTGTTAGTTGTTGGTTGGTCTTCATATATTGTTGTTGTTTGTTTCTGCGTAGTCAGTTATATTTGCTTTAGTGTTCTACTGTATTCTTGAATTACGATTGTTGTTGAATTGAAATTGAGATAGTGAAATAAACAGTATTATCGATGCAAGGTTTGTTAGTGATGTGAATTCAGAACTTTTGCTAGTTCATTGAGTATTTTCTGTAAATGTAGGGGTCCATTTGCTAACACCAAGTTTTAGTGAATTAGCAATGTAGGCTTTCTGTGTGGTACCTTCCTTTGGCAACTAATGCAGTCTTTTAATTTCCTCTTGAGTTTCTTTCATTTACTTAAAGTTCATTGACACTGTTCAGAGAAAGTAATGGTTGGATGTTTGTTGTTTTCTCTTCTCTCTTTTTTGGATGACTCCTCTATGTTTTCTCATTTTTCTTATCTGTTCGACGTTTGAAATAAAACGATCGCTTGGAAAGGAAATCTTTGATTTCTTAACACGTTCTCTGTATTAGAATCATGCTTGGTTAGCATTCCAAGTATGTGTTTGCTGTTTGCTCAAATATAGATGAGTTGTATTTTCTCCATCAGCTTCTCGGTAATGAGTTTTTTTCTGTCGTTTCTTGTATTATTATTTTCTTCACTTTATGCCTTGGGTTTGAACACGAAAGGTATGTAATCACTGTGCTGCTCTATGTTTTTTTTTGTTCTGCCTAAGATTACTGTATTATTCTGACTAATATTTTTGATTACTTATTGTTCTGAATTATATTTTTGATTACTGTAATTTTTATTATTCTGACTTTTAGAATGACAGACGTGAGTGCCACCAATCAATTATCATTGGATGTAAAGGGAACGGAGAAATTGAAAGACTTATATGAAGACTTTATGCGAATACCGACAGTCACGGGTGCCAGACTTCACAAGGGAAATGAGGAAGGCATTATTGAGGTGGGAAGTTCCTTAGATAAAATTTAAAGCGAAATACCGGCAGGTTTTTAAACGCATCGCGGACAACTCTCACATATTTGTACTAATTTGCTCGAATTTAGCTCGATTTTTTATTATAATTTATGTTTATTTGCGTACGCTGCATATGGATGCTGGTCTATTCGATGTGTTTCAAACACCGGCCGGTATTTCGCTCTAGCTCTCAAATCTCCCAAATCAATTCATTGGAACCTGAAAACACACCTTGCCCATAAGTTCCATGTTAGTTTTCTGTAAGAGTCATTTTCACCAACAAGCATACATACTGATTACTGTAGCTCTAAGGTTGGCGTCTATACATGTTGCACTTGAACGTGAGCGTACTGCTTACTACTACGACTACTAATAAAACTATAGAACTTCGCGAATCATAAAAGTTAACGAGAGTACGGTAATCATAAACATTCAGCTCACATCCACCTGGTCTAGTGCATGCCTGCCAATGAAGAAGCCGGCGCTCCATCAACGACATACTTTACTGAAAGAGACGGAAGAAGGCGACGTAAAGTTTGAAGCGATAACCACAAATGTCCTCCCCATGTCGAATATGGAGTGAGCTTTTGAAATTTGCTTTTTTTTGCAATGAGAGTGCTTGGCTTGATTTGTTGTATGATAATAAGTGTAGGGAACCTAGTAGACCCATTGATTTGTTCGTTTATGAGCCTGCAATATGCCTGATTATTATGTGGGGATTTAACGTTATCGCTTTATGAGAAAATGCGGTTGTTTGCGTACAGTGTTATTATTCCAGCTCACAGATGATTTCCTATACTCAATCCGGATCAAAAATCGCCCAAATTTTCACAGTTGAGGAGAAGGGAGAGAAGAAGTTTCATTTGAAGGTAGGCAGAGGAGGTTGAATGCTTTTGATAATCTTGGTCTCAGACGTGTGCTATTGACGATATGACTAAAAATTTTTTACAGTAGCCTACTGTAGCTAGCCACTGAGGGTTAGGGAGGGGAGGGGTAACTGAAGAGGGCAGGCTACTGTAGGCTGTAGGTAAGATTCCTAGCATTATGGTCGTACCGCACCACTTTTAAACCCTCTTTCAGGTTTCTGACGCTGACCAAGAGATCTTGTGCGTGGAGTTAACCGGACAGAATAAACATGGAATTATCCATGGTCTTGGAAGCGTTGACCGGCCTTGTAGGTGTTTTCTTTCTCTCTGTATCTCTCTCTCTCTCTCTCGTTAAAATGTTTGTTTTATTTGTCGCGTAAGTTATCGGTTTATTCTATCATTTATGTGACTATGAGAATAATGTATCGTATGTTTGTTATGATTTGTTGAAACGCATTTTTGAGCGATCGTATGTCGGGGCTGAAATTTGGGAAAGAACATTAGTGAGCAATACCGTCTAACAATAAGAAGTAGTCGTGAAACGTAGAGCCAGAGAGCCTGCGTGCCCGTTTACAAACAAGCTTCCGTCGTTTAGCCCCGTTTGGTGTGTTTCGTTTCTCACACGGCGAAGGCCACATTCTCTATTGTGCTGAGAGAAAAGTGAAGAACTCTGAATATTACGATGCGGACTTGGAATGGGAGAACGAGGAGAAAATTGTGGAGAGCAAAGTGGTAGGTTGGTTTCTGCTAATCACCAAATCGAGTATTTTTTATCCGAAATATGTTTGATCTTTGAAACGGTTTTGAATTTTGAATCAACCTCGAAACATGAAGACCTGCATCTTGCGATGCGATTCCATGCACGCCTAAATGATTTAACCTCGTTGGCGGTCGCCCTTGAGGACGCTTGTAATCGCGGGGACATTAATGGTGTTGGTAATAAAACAAAACAACGTCGTTAGTGCTTAGCTGTTTAGGGATCAAAGTATGAGGTGGTTGATCATTGGGGTGAATCAATGTTCGAAATCAAGCGCCCCGTTCTATGTATCTGTGACGTGAGTAGTGGAAGCGTCACTGTTTTGGACGAAGTTCCGGCGGGCATTTCCCCAACCTATGTGAGTTATTTAGTAACCCTTTGGTGTATCTAGTTCCCCTAGTTGGCTATCCGAGATCTAAGATTTATTAAAGCAGTATTGTACCTAGTTCGGGACACGCATGTAATATGTATCCTGTGTGAATTTGGTGCCGGAAGGTTGCCAGACGGCATAGGATACATATATGCTTGCCAGACGGGTATAGGATATGCGTATCATATGTAACTTTCCCAAACTAGGTACAGTAAGGCTTCAACACATAAAATGTTTGCTTCAATATGATGAAAGATTGAAAGAATTCAGCAACAATTGAATGACCGGAATGACCCTGGTTTTAATTATCTTCAACAAATTAATGTGAATATTCGTACATTGCTACCTACTAGACATACTTTCAATGTGATCTCATTCTCCATCGTTTTAGGCAGTTTGGGCGCCCAAGGACACTGGTATAGTCTTTTTCGGCCTCGAAGAACAACCATTCAAGCTGGGCCGCGTGGCGTGCAACAACAGAAAGTGGGGTTTAAAATTGACTTTGGTGTGTATGTAGTCTGTAGTATGTGCATTTTTGTAGTCCGTAGTGTTTATGCACTGTTTATATGTGTTCGTAGTTAATTGTGAGCTTAAGTAAGAGTGATTTGATTATATGTTATGTAATTGCTCTAAACGAACAACTAGCATTGTTCTACCCACCTATGTCTCTGTCGCTCTAGCACTTTTCTGCTACTGAACACGACTCCAAGACGAAGACGTCCAAGGGTCCAAGAACACTTTTGTCGAGGTCCAGATGTATTTCAGGGGTCACGTCTACTACTATGACCTGTCGTCTGCATCTATCACCAAGCTGTCTGATGACGGAATCGGAGTTGAACACCTTGTCTTTTCCCCGAAAGAAGACACCTTGGTTTGGTTCCAGCGAGTGGTCGATGCACCTCACAACTGTTGTTTTTCGGCTGTCAAGGTTTGAACTTGTATATTAATTGATTGCTGAATTGAATTTAGATTCTTCGTTTATCTTGGCAAATTTGAGGGTTTGGCGTGAGCTTTATTACGGTAGTTGTGGTAGCATGTAGCGCGTACCCACTTTCGACATGGGATACTGTACATGTCGTACAAGTACGGTGGATTTTGGTGAAGGCAGTCCAGTGAGAGGATTTATGGATGTCCTTATCGAAGTGGACTGATTTGATCTACGTCTTAACAGAAGTGTTTAAAAGAATGCGCTTTGTAACGTTCTAACCAAAATCTATATCCTTTTCCAGTTATCGTGGCCCCATTCACCCGGTGCGCGGCCAGTGAAATTGGTTACCATTGAAGAGGAGCCAGATTGGGTAGAAGAGACGTTCCCGGGACTTTATAATGTGTCGGTGCCTGCAAGGTGAAACTTATGTCATTGAACGTATGTGTGCGTGTCTGTCTATGTGTGTTGTGTGTGTTTGTATGTGTATGTGTGTGTCGTGTGCGTGTGTACGTGCGTCGTGTCGTGTGTATGTGCGTATGTTAGGTATAACGTATACCTAGGAATTTAGTATTGTCTAGTATTTACTGTCTAGTGAATTAGCAGCTCATTAGCATACGAGCGTGTTCCATAAATAGTAGCGCTCTAGCTAATGAGGGATCGATCTCATATCGAAATACTTCGTCTCCAACTGCCGTGTCTACAATAAACTTCTATTCTACATTTGTGTGCCTGATTTGGAGGACACAACACTGGCGTTCAGTGATTTCGAATATCACCGCGACTAGGATTTTCGAAAAGGATTTTCGAAATACCGCGACTAGGATTTTCGAAAAGGATTTTCGAAATTCGGACTTTTGGCTTTTCGAAAAGGATTTTCGAAAAGGTTGGTTCAAGTTTTAATTTCGAAAGTGTTACTTCAAACTACTGACGGCGTACAGTAATCTTACTCCCGACGTGGTGCGAATACTCTTTTGTTACAGGGCGTGCAGTATTCTCACACCCTAGTTTTTCCTTGCTTGATCTGTTTCTCGGTTTTCTGTTGCTTGATCCCTCGTGACGATGTCCAGCGAGGACAAGACGGAGAAGATGCTGGGAAAGCTGATGGAGCAGCTGAAGGAGCTGAAGACGACCGTAACGCAACAGGCTCAGAAGTTCGCCGATGCTGAGGCGACGCGTGAACAACAACTGAAGGATCTGGAGGAGAGGCTGATGGGACCACGACTCGAGGGAAATGGTGCAGACACGACGGATAGGACGACTACCGTGCGTGCCCCTGAAGCTGAGCTGTCACAGGAGGCAGCTAACTTGCTCCAGATGTTGCACAAGACGGTACCACTCTTTCACTACGACAAGGAATTAGGAACCAACTTTGAGGAATGGTATGAAAATTATGCTTCGCTATTGGAAGAGCAAGCATCATCAGTTCCAGAGACGAACAGAATACGGTTTCTGTTATCACGCCTACAGCCCACTGAGGAGCAGCTGTTCAAGGGTCGGTGTCTGCCGTTGAAACCCTTGGAGATGAAGCTGCGCGATGTGATTGATAAGATGAAGACTGTGTTTGGAGTCAAGAAATCCATCTTCAGGGTGAGGAACGAACTGATGCATATGAAGAAAAGTCCAGGTGATGATTTTAAGGAACATATTTCAGTGGTTAACAAGGCATGTGAGAAATATCGATTTGCGGAACTGCAGGACGAGCAGTTTCGTGTTCTCATGTACATCAACACTCTGAGGGAAGGAGAAGAAGAGCTGGAGCTTCGTGCGTGGTTGATCAAGACGCTGGACAGATCCCCCAAGATGAGTCTCGAAGATGTGGCCATTGCTATTGATACGTTATCGGAACGTAAGGCCTGCCTTGTGGTGGGCCCGCTGACTTATGTGAATAAAGTCAATTACAACAAAGGAAACATACAGAGAAGTAGAAGACCGGAATACCCGAGGAATTCGGGAGGGACCAGTACCAACGACCGGAGGTGCAGTAACTGCGGACGACAAGGATGCCGTGGAACGGATTCGTGCCCAGCGAAGGATGCATCTTGCCGGAAGTGTGGTCGACAGGGTCATTATGCAGCTGTGTGCCGAGGCAACAGTGCAAAGCGCAACGTCCATGGAGTGACTTCCAAACCAGTCTCGAGAAGGTTTGTCAAGGTCGAAGTAAACGACAAGAAGGTGCGACTCCAGATGGACAGCGGCTCAGACATAACGCTATTGTCTGACGCCATGTGGAAATCGCTAGGTCGACCGAGCCTGAAACCCCCAGGCCTCACAGCGACCTCAGCCAGTGGAGAGGAACTGAATATCCGAGGATCATTCGAGTGCAACGTTTCATGCCAGGGAGAGTGCATTACGGGGATTGCGCACGTCTACAGCGGGAGGCATTGTCTTCTCGGGCTGGACTGGATGGAACAGTTCACGGTTTTTCGAAATTTGTTCGATACAGTATGTAACCGTGTCTCCAAGGGAATTTCTGCAACTACATCATCAGAAGCAACTGCGAATGGAACGAAAGTGGAAGCGCTAAAGAAACAGTTTGCTGATGTATTTTCCACCGGACTTGGTTTGTGCAAGAAAACCAAGGCAAGCCTAGCGCTTCGGGAGGGAGCAAAACCGGTGTTCCGCTCCAAGCGACCAGTGCCATTGCCGTTCAAGGATAGTGTTGAAATGGAACTGGACAGGCTAGAGCAAATGAGGGTCATTGAGCGGGTCTCATATTCTCCATGGGCCGCTCCGATATTGTGTGTAAAGAAGCCGAATGGGAAGATTCGAGTCTGTGCCGACTTTAGCACAGGACTCAACGATGCTCTTCAGGACTACACACACCCGATTCCGACAGCAGAGGAGATCGGGACGACGTTGAATGGTGGAACTGTGTTCAGTACAATCGATTTTGCGGACGCCTACCTGCAGATCGAACTGGATGATGACGCCAAGAATTTGCTCGTAATCAACACACATCGTGGATTGTACCGCTACAACCGGCTGTGCTTCGGAGTGAAGACAGCACCTGCGATTTTCCAGCAAGTCATGGACGCGATGCTGGCAGGACTGGATGGTTGCTGCGCGTACTTGGATGACGTGATCGTGTCAGGACGGACAAGTCAGGAACATGATAGGAATCTGTTACGCTGCCTACAGCGAGTCTCGGAGTTTGGATTTCGTGTCAACTTCGAGAAATGCACCTTTGCTGCACGAGAAATCCGGTATTTGGGGATGATTATCTCTGCAGAAGGACGCAAGACCGACCCCGGTAAGATCAAGCCAATCTTAGAAATGCCAGAACCAAAGGACATAGGTCAGTTGAGGTCATTTCTTGGTAAGATTAACTACTATGGCAGATTCCTGAAAGACCTGCACAAGCTGCGGGCACCCTTTGACGAATTGCTGCGAAAGGACGTCAAATGGAACTGGACGAAGGAATGTCAAGAAGCTTTCGATGCTGTGAAGAAGATTATTGCTTCTCCAAGGATGCTGACCCACTACGATCCATCAAAAGAACTGATATTGGTGACGAACGCGTCGCAATATGGACTGGGTGCAGTTATTCTCCATCGCATGGCAGATGGATCACAGAAGGCAATCGAACACGCTTCAAGGACACTGAATCCAGCAGAAAAGAACTACGGTCAGATCGAGAAAGAAGGATTAGGGATTTTCTGGGGCCTTAAGAAGTTCTACAAGTATCTTTTGGGCAGAAAATTTACTCTTGTGACGGATCACAAGCCGTTGGTCTCGATTTTTGGATCCAGGAATGGAATCCCGGTGACGACAGCAAATCGACTGCAGAGATGGGCACTCTACATCAGAAGCTTCGATTTCAAGATCGTTTTCAAACCAACCAGTGAGATGGGCTGTGCGGATGTCTTGTCAAGATTGATCCCGAAGTACACAGGATCTACGGAGGACGTGGTGATAGCGAGTGTGGAAGTGGATGGATACGCCAATCTACATCGTGGAACCATCGCGGCGCTGCCGGTGACAGCCAGGATGATTCAAGAGGCTACCGCAGCGGACAAGATATTGCAAGTCGTATTGGAATCTCACAAGACTGGGAATTGGCCGGTCAGTTCTAAAGACATTAAGCAATTCGAGAATAGAAAATTGTCGCTCTCGGAGGACAATGGAATCCTGATGTGTGCGGAAAGAATAGTCATCCCCGCGACACTGAGAGGAAGGATTCTGAAACAGTTGCACAATGGACACCAAGGAATCGTCAGAACGAAGTCGCTCGCTCGGACGATGGTATACTGGCCAGGACTCGACGAGGACATCGAGAAGATGGTGAAGTCATGTGCAAGCTGTATGAAAGCGCAGAAAGCGCCAGTGAAAACAAATTTGGAATCGTGGAACAAGACAGAGAGGCCGTGGCAGAGGGTTCACGCAGACTTCGCTGGACCGCTGGAAGGTAAATTTTACTTACTGGTAGTAGATTCGTACAGTAAGTGGCCTGAGATTGTTTGTATGGATAGGATTACATCCAACGCCACGATTGCCAATTTGAAGAAGATTTTCGCTCAGTTCGGTATGCCAGACACACTGGTAACAGATAATGGAACTCAGTTCACGAGTGGAGAGTTCGCATTGTTCTGTGCAAAGAATGGGGTGGCGCACGTTCGCTCACCGCCATTCCACCCGCAATCGAATGGACAAGTGGAGAGGTTCGTCGACAGTTTTAAGCGGGCGCTGCTGAAGTTAAAAGGGGAGGGAAGCCCTGCTGAGAATCTTCAAACATTTCTGCTCTCCTATAGAATGACCCCGAGCGAATCTGTACCGAATCGGATGTCGCCGGCGGAAGCATTTCTTGGAAGAAAACTACGGACATCTTGGGATCTAATGAAGCCAAAGGCCGAAAGGAAGATGCTCAAGGATGTTCGTATGGAGGCGCAGTTTAACAAGAAGCATGGTTCGCAACCGAAGGTTTTTCTTCCTGGAACCTTGGTATATGTTCGTGACTACCGTAACCCGAGTAAGCCAACCTGGATAGAAGCGACTGTTGTGAAGAAACATGGAGCGGTAATCTATGATGTGAAGATCGAAGGACAACAGAAGACACACCGACGTCACGCTAACCAGATGCGGTCTCGATCAACTAGGACGCCTGGTGCCCTAGACATCCTATTGGATACGTTTGATCTGGAGCCGATCGTTGAACAGAAAATAAGGAACCATGACCCGCAACACATCTACGGTACTGATTTGGATGTAGCCGACGATACTACACCTACGACCCCGAAGGACGCTATGGATGGAGCCGAGAAGGACAAGCCAAGGAGCCCAACTTCGCCAGTGCTACGAAGATCTACTAGGACGAGACGTGCCCCGGATCGACTTCAATATTAAGCTCAAGATTAAGCCATATTGAGTTGTTAGCTAAAAAGGGAGGTGTTAGGTATAACGTATACCTAGGAATTTAGTATTGTCTAGTATTTACTGTCTAGTGAATTAGCAGCTCATTAGCATACGAGCGTGTTCCATAAATAGTAGCGCTCTAGCTAATGAGGGATCGATCTCATATCGAAATACTTTCGTCTCCAACTGCCGTGTCTACAATAAACTTCTATTCTACATTTGTGTGCCTGATTTGGAGGACACAACAGCGTACGAGATCATAATTTTCAATCTCTCAATAGGAAGCTATCAACTGAAAAGTAGCTATGCCTTCCGTTTTGCTTCATGTTCAATGTACACGTATCATATGCCCAGATCATAAAATTGCTCTAACCAGCGTGATGGTGACATTGACGACAGTACTTAGCTAACCTACCCTTATTTTAGGTGCTGGTCCGCAGATGGCAAACGCCTGCTAATTTCCTCGGTTTGGAGGAGTAAATATGTAGGTTTCATTTAACTTAAACGTTTTGCTCTTTTTCACCTTTTTTGTGCTTTCTTACTAATAATGATTTTATTTTAGATGTTTATATTTATTTTGTACGATTGTTGGTAGTTTATCGGTAGTTTATCGGTAATTTGTAGTTTCCTTTGCTTTATTTGTGCGGTATTGTTTTATTAGTAACGGTTTAGGAAATCTTGTCGCTTGATATTTCGAATGGAAGTGTTATCAAGCTAACAAATACTGGTGAGACTTTTATGACGAAGTTTTTAATTTTTTGTGTGTGTAGGTATTGATGAAGACCATCATACTGTTGAAATGTTCTAGTTACTCTATAGTTTCTAGGTACTCTAATTAATCTCTGTGGATTGTGACTTTCCAAAATATCAAAACATGAAATACTTTGTTAGCTAACATAATTTGGGTCTCGTTGTGAAAACTCCGAAATGAAATATTATATTCACAGACTCTGTTCGTGGCAACTGGATGCTTCTCGACGTTTTGGACGATGTTCTAGTTGCCAGCGTCGCGTCCCCGAACCGCCCACCTGTACTGGCTATTGCGCGATTGCCGCAAGCGGGAGAGGAAGATAAGGTAGAATTTGGGTATGTGCCACTAAAATAAAAGAGCCATCTTATTTACACATACAATCAATTACAAGGAAGAGAGGAACGTTGTAGTGCTTCAATTACAACGAAGAACGTTGTAATGCTTCTTCTATGTTGCGTAAGAGCTGTAGTTGTAGTTGTTGGGGTAACATGTTCAGCAGCGAATAATGTGTTGTTCGTCCCCGTCTGGCGTCTGTATGACTCGGCAGGGGATAGCGAAGGGAGAGAGAGAGCGACTTACGAACGGTTCTTGCTACTATTTCGCGTACTATTAGCCCTAAAGAGCGTGCGATTCTAGGTCCTAGGTGAATAAATGATAACTTGTTTAGTTGTAGCACACCCTCAGCGTTTGTAAATCGCAAATTGTACGCTTTAGATTGTATGGAAGGAGCTGAAACGACGCCCCAAATCATTATCCCATCTCACGCAAATCCATTGGGAGCTAGCGACTTTTGAAAGACCGGGTGTTTCTCCCTATGAGGGAGTTCTGATAATGCCCACGTCGGGTACGGATCTTCCTCTGGTTCTTTTCCCACATGGAGGACCACATGGAATCAGCCTAGCATCGTGAGTACTTGGAGTTCGTTGCTGTTACATATTTGTCCAGATTGGCCTATGCTCTTGGGTTCTCGCTGATGCGACCCTTTTCGATATGCTTTTCCGTTGGCGGTTGGCTTGCTGTACCGAGATTCTATGCATGCACATCTAGACACATGTAGCGATTTCCTAACATATTCCATACTTATACTAGTCTTCTAAGATTCAGTGCCCTGCACCACAGGGTGTAAGAGGCAGAAGTTTTACATTCTATATGTTTTCAGCTGGCTCCGCGGTGACATTGGTCTTTTGCTCAATGCTGGTTTCGCTGTGCTTGCAGTGAATTATCACGGATCACTTGGTTTTGGTGATAAATTTGTGAGATCTTTACCCGGAAGATGTGGAGAATTGGATGTGGAAGATTGCCATGTATGTGCCGGATTCTTATAATTATTGTCCTTAAACACTTTGTCGTTTGCAATTTTGTATAGTAATTTGTTTTCCTCTTAGTTTATGTACAGGAATACCGAACTTATTGTATGTAAATAGAAGAAGAACCATTGAAACATTGGTGGTTGGTATTTTTCTAATTCGTGGTTGTATTTTGTATTGCAGTTCGCCGTTCAAAATATCCTCACCAAACATCCGCGTCTCTCACCCAATAAGTTGTTCGCTTTCGGTGGTTCACATGGAGGATTTTTGGTTTCGCATCTCGCAGGACAGTACCCGGTACGCAGGTTTTGCTATATGATTTGCTGATGGGTACTGTATTTTTGTCTAAGTTGCAGTACTGTAATATTAGTTCAAATGACGAGTTTTGTAATTTTAAGGGCGTTTATAAAGCGGTGTGTGCCTCGAATCCCGTTCTGAATATGGACACAATGCATCATTTAACGGACATGACTGAATGGTGGGTTGTGCTTTGTTTGCATCTCTTATATTTTATGTAGATTATATGAAATGAAGAGAAAAAACTGTACAAGGTATTTTATGTTGAAAATGCTTTTGAGATGAATAGACTTCAATTGAATGGATTATGGAGGTCTAAAATCCGTGCTTTTTGTTGCTTATAGTCATAGATGTAGTATCCTATCTCGGAATTGGGAATAGTGGAAGGGACTTTGCGTCGATGTTTCAATCGGTTATCTTAACTTGGGGACGCTGCTATGGCTCGTTATGCTGCGTATCTCGTCCATTGCCACTGATGACTCGTATTCCCGTATGGTTCACCGTGGACCACCCTTTTTCTTTTGCCAATTTTTTTTGATTGGTGTATGCACCTCCCTCTTGGCTGAAGATACAGGTTTTTTAATGGATACTGTAGTTCAATTTAATAAACTAATTCATCAGGTGTGTGGTGGAAGGTGCCGGCGTGATGCCAGATTTTGCATCCCAACCGACCAAGCAACAGAGGGAGAGGATGTATGATTCGTGTCCGATAGCTCATGTTGATAAGGTGATCTTATATTTAAACCCTGTTTTCCTATTTTCTACCGTAGTCATTGGATTACTCGCATTAAAATATTTTACTCTGTTCCGTAGGTCATTTTTGCTTATTACGATGCTCGCTTTGCTACGCTCGCTGTTTGTAGACTACACTAGCTGTTATTGTGAAATTTTGTGAAATTAAGGGATCGTGGTTATCTTATTATTAAAATTAATTTAGATCACATGTCCGTATTTGCTGCTGATTGGAGAGTCCGATTTGCGAGTTCCACCGCACTACAGGGCATTCATTCGGAATTTGCAAGCAAGAGGAGTGGAGTGCAAGTGAGTTGTGTTATATTAAGTTGAGGCAGTCTGGACCCCGCATATTTTCCCATTTTTGTGTTTCTTGTTAGAAAAAGATTTTTGTGGATGGACCACCCACGTGGTTCATTCATGGACCGACCACCCACGTGGTTGTTGCCGGACAATGCATGTGATTTTTGAATACGGCCTCAGCACACGTATGGCAGTGGCCTTTCTCTAAGTTGCTCACGGACCACCCACGTAGTTACAGACCACCCACGAGTTACAGACCACCCACGTCGCTGATTGTCATTTTGCGTGGACCACCCATATTATGAGGTTACGACGATTGGGCGATTTGTGTTGCATGGGAGGTAGTATTATAATTTCAGGGTGTTGTCCTATCCGAAGACTGGTCATCAAATTGGGAACACAGAATACGCAGCTGATTGGGCGATCAATATGGTTCGATGGTTCCAGAAGTGGTTATGATTGCATTTATATTTAAGACTATGTTGGCTTTGCAGTATGCGACGCATTGACGCTGATGTTTGCTTGTGCCTTGTAGTACTGTAGTCCATATTTATGGGAAGGGGGATAGCTAGTACAGTCATGATTGTTGCGTTGATTTGCATATAATTTTTACATTCTATGTTGCCTCATGATATTTTTACCTTTGTGACCGATTGTACATAGTTGTAATATATTGCAGTGCCTCGTGGCTTCAGTTCAGTATATATTTCTCGGCATTTAAAACTCTGTATAATATGTGTGTAAATGGATTTAATAAATAGTTTCAGAAGAATTTTATCCGGTTGTTTTAAATGGGTGTCAGCTTGCACCATCCTTATTTACATTTTTTCGAGCTACTTCTCAAGTTTGCACAAGTAACTTGCTTACCACCATGTAAAGTTTTGTGTAACGGTTTTTGTTTGGATCTTTTGCGCTGTTTCTTTTCACCCAGTTTGTGATTCATTATTATTCTTTCATTATTATTCTATGAATGTCAGCAATGTGAAATTTTTTAGCTGAACAATTTTTGCGCGACTTCTTGTTAGAGCAATGTCGTCTGCCAACGCTCAGTCGGCAGTTGGATCAGCCGTTGCCCTGGATGTTAAGGTGGGCGGATTGAAAGTTGCCTATTTTGATAATTAGCCAATTAGCCTTTTCCGATGGTGATGGTCATTTGATGATTCATTAGGGAACTTTAGGCGAAATGACTTGATCTTTTGTTATTGCGGCATATAATTGTACCAAGTGTGCATAGGGATAACATTGATTTGCCATGTAATTGTAAGGAAACCTCGGGGGAAAATTGTTTTCGGTTGGAGTAGGAACTACAGCGGAAAACAATTTTGCTCTGATTTTAGGGAATTGAAAAGCTGAAGGATCTCTACTCGGATCTCTCGCAAATCCCACTGCCCACACAGGGAAGAATTGTGAATTTCAACGATGGTCTTGTTGAGGTAGGGAATCTGATGGATGGCTATTTAGAGGCCATATTCACCACTCCGATTCTCTCGGGGAAATATTCCCTGGGGACTGAAAATAGCATTCTAATGTGAGACACGCAGAGAAAAAGACGAGGAATTCCCCATGGGGAATTGAGTGGTGAATATGCCCTCAGGACTTTAGTGGGCAATCCTCGATTTGAAAACTATTTGTGAGCTTATTTGATACTTATGCCTAAATGACGACTTCTATGTATATATGATTGTTAGCAGATTATTTGTTCCACACTGTTTGTTGATACTGCATCGCTATTCACATCTCAGCCGTGTCAGTTTTGTGGAACTATGCAAAGGAATTCTGAATATTTGAATTTGAGGTGTCTTCGATCTGGTCAAACCGCGCCTTGTCACTGAAGAAGGTGTCGAAAGCACAACGCTTCTCGGTGGTCAAAGAGACACCGCAAGGACATCAGTTGATCACGAACACAACAATGCCGCTGATGAATATTGAGTGAGTTGAAGATGACTAAGTCTAACAGGTCTCTTTGTCTCTTTGTAAGCCTAAGCCTAAGCAGGACCTCCGCGGAGTAAATTATTTCATTGTGTACATTGTGCTGAAACAATGTATGGGAACTACAGTATGAAAACGCAGAAAACTGTCATTCGTCTGGTATTTGCATTTTTTAACGTGTCCTTTCAGTGCCCAGACAAATGTCTTTTCTGATTCGGACAAGAAGGTCGCCCAGTTGATCAGCATTCCCAACGATAAAGAGAAGAGTTTTTATTTGAGGGTAGGTTTTTTTTAAATTCTGTTTAAGTGTTGCAGAGAGAGAGGGAGAGAGGGTAAAGATAGATAATTTAACATCCTAGGCGTCTGCCCGTTCGCTTCGGCATTCTTGATGTGTGCGTGCGACAGGGAAGCATTTTGACTTCACTTTATTTTATTTGTGATTCCCTATCCGACTTACTCGCTTTTTAGATTTTCGACCAAGAAGACCACTGCGAACTCATCTGTGCCGACCTGAGTGGACAAAAGAAGCACGGTGTTGTGTACGGACTGGGATCTGGTATATTTATTTTGCCCTGATTGAAGCCCGATTGTATAATTGTCCATTGTCGTCTTTTTGGTGTTTTATGGAGGTTGTGCGCGACTCTGGCAGAAGCTGTGCAATATAATCGTACAATAGCATATGAATTCTAGAATGTGAAAAAAAAATAGAATTCGAAAGGTGTGAACCAGCTGCATTGTAAACGTGTTGTAATTTTGAGAGCATTTTGAGTTCATTGCAGTGGGATTGCTACTTTTCTGGCGTACATTCTGGATATCTCATTGACAATTTTGTCTGCATTCAGAACCCTTTGGCGCCCTTCGATTCTCGTATGGCGAGGGCCATATTCTGTATTGTGCTGAGAAGACGGTGAAGAGTGCTCAGTACTATGATGCCGATGTGGAGTGGGAGAACGAGGAGAAGGTTGTGGAGAGCAAAGTGGTAGGTCTGTTTATTTGAGACATTACCCGCCGTCTGTTTCACTGGTGGCCTGCTAGACTTTTAGTGCATGACATGACTGGGTGGTCCTGTCCCGTGCCTGAAGTTTCACTGGTCAGATCACTGTTTCATTACTACCGTACCTGATCAGGTAGTATAACTCAAGATCATTAGATCCGAATTAAGGACTTCTCATCTTATCCTCTAGTTAGTAGTTAGTTATCATTGTTATCAACGCATCAAAAGGGCTTTTTGGCGCTTCTAGTCAAGCCCTTGGGTTACACTCCATTATTTGACAGTTTACTTCGCTTCTTTTGCAGCCAAAATATGATTATGTGCTAGTCGGAATCGGTATACGGTGACTATCCTTCGTAAACGAAAAATCCCATAGGAATCAACCCGTGTTCCATTTTAGGGAACAAAGTATGAATTGACCGAATCGTGGGGCGAGGCGTGTTTTGAAGTGAAGCGGCCTGTGGTATGTATCTGTGATCTGAGCAGTGGAAGTGTGACTGTACTGGATCAGATTCCAGTGGGTATCTCGCCGTCGTATGTAAGTTGTCGTTTGAGTTTCCTTATCGTCTTGTTTATTTAATTTTTTCTTATAACGATTCATGTAACCTAGTCTAGCCGCATAATAGCATGAAGGGCTAGTATAGAGCAGTCCCTATTTAAGGCGTCACTACGGATTCAACTTTTTTTATTATTATTATTGTTATGTGTTTGTGTGTGTGTGTGCGTGCGTGCGTGTGTGTGTGCGTCGTGTGCGTGAGTGCGTGTGGGTGTGTGTGTGTGTGTGTTCTGTTGGCAGCTATTTTGATGGATGTTGAATCTTGCTTCAGGCAATCTGGGCTCCCAACGACAGTGGAATTGTTTTCTTCGGGCTCGACGATTCTCCGTTCCGGTTGGGAAAGATTTATTGCAACAACAGAAAGTGGGTCTTGTTTGTGACCATTGGTTCTTACTGTATGATTGCTATTGACTGACTTATTCGTGAATTTGCTAACCGAATTTTTTATCAGAGCTAGACCCTCGACTCGACACTTGTTTCGTAAATGAAAGTAGATCGTTGATCAGAGGTCAGAGCGGAATATACCAAGTGCGCGTTCCGAAAGGTTCTCATGCAAATTCATCGTTCGGGATGGACATTTTGGTCGTTCGGGATGGATATGGAAAAGTACAAATTAGCATGCTAATTCATACTGTATTTTTTGCTTTCTACGATGAATTTGCATGAGAACCTTTCGGCAAAGAGCATCCCGAACGCGTCCTCACGGATGTCTATGGTTTAGGGGAACGATGTACTACTACGAGCTGGCCACCGCTAAGCTCTCTCCTATCGGCACGCCCGACATGGCGTGTGAGAATCCTGTGTTCTCAAAGGACGGAAAGTCGCTGATCTATTTCCAGAGAAAGGCTGACGGACCACACCAGGCAGCCATGGAGATGGTGCAGGTGAGAAGGGGGAGTTGTTACCTTTTTGGTTTAAAGCGGTGTGGCACGTGGTTGTGGTTTTGGAACTTGTGCTTGACAGATGGACACTGCCTCTCCATGTTCCATGACTCTCACTTTTATTCGTCTTGTCTTCCTCATGCTAGGAACGGGAGAGATGAGAGGGACTTGTGCAGTAAGGAAGTTTGGAGATGAAGCTTTCATGAGTTGAATATCGATGTTATCAGGTTCCCTGGCCATACGATGGTTCTCCCCCTCGTGTAGTTGTTCCAGTGGTAGAAGAACCAGAAGACCAGCGACCGGAGACCTTCCACGGACTGCACGGTATTCAGTTACCGTCACGGTGAGTTTTGGGATCTTTTTCTTTGTAGGTCATCGATAGATGAGAATGAGATAGTATACGATATACAGAAACTGTAGGAAAACGATAAAACGGTAGAGAGAAATGCAGATAGAAAAGTAGTCCGTTGGGGGAGAGGAACTTGAGAGGGGAGAAAGAGGAAGATAAGAGAGAGATAGAGAGAGAGAGATAAAGGTAGAAAGAGTGAGCGAGAGAGTGGAGGACATAGTGGGAGTGAAAATCCTTTACTGTTCAGTCCCTGGTCCGCTGATGGTAGTCGCCTGGTACTCGGAACCGTGTGGCGTAGCAAGACTGAGCTTGTGGCTATCGATGTTGAAGCGGGAACTGTAACGAGACTCACTAATCATGGTCAGTATTAGATTTTCGAACCATGCAGTAAAAAGGAAATTTTGAAGTGGGAGATGGGATTTGAACCTGATCACTCCCCGGAATTGATGGTCTGTTTTAGTGATAATGATGTGTTTCACCGGATTTATAAAGTTGTAATAGTATCCGGTGATCTATTATAGCTCGTATCTGAGAAGCTATGTCTAAAAATCTCGCTTGGTACAATTTATAGTCTCGCTTGGTACAGTTCACTAATGTCCCCTATCCCTAAGGGCTTCCCCCGTTCCCTAAACGAAACCCTGATTTCAGGTCAAGTGCATGGTAGTTGGTCGGTATTCGATGTGTCGAATGACACGGTTCTCTCCGTGGTGTCGGCGCCTAATCGACCACATGCTCTTCTTGTCGGAAAGTTGCCAAGGAATGGAGATCAACGTCAGGTAAAGATCTAGCTTCGCACACGCTGGAGTTTGGGTCTTTTGAAGTGCAATTATTTAGCTGTCACCCGATCCTATGTGATGTAATAACACGTAGGGATTTCCTATATAAAGTAGGGGGTGGACAGTGGGCTTCGTGGGCGACATGCACCTCTGGTTTACTAATCGATGAACCTAGGCGACTATGTCATTTGATATGAATCGCTATTATTTAAAGATGGTTTGGACACGCCTTGATGGGTCAGCCCTTCAAAACGAACAGAGGAAGAGTCTTCTGAATCATTCGTGGCGATTCGTCGGATTCCAGAGAGATGGTAGGCTCTTCGTTGGTGAAGGAATGTCATAAATGTGCCTTTGAGAGCGGTATTTTAATCTAGATTTGTGAGTGATATGTGTGTGGACGTGTGCTCCAGCAATCATTACCACACGGTGGGTCCACTAAACCTTGTGCGTGTTAGCTGAATAGGTGATGCGGTCTTATGGGAGATAGGTTTGAGGTTCGCATCCAGTGGACCTATGTAGACCGTCTCCATTTAAAGCGAAATACCGGCCGGTTTTTGAAACACACCGAGTAGACCAGCATTTCTATGCAGCTTATGCAGCAAATTAATTCGAGAAAATTAGCATAAGTATGTGAGAATTCAGCTATCCACGGTGTGTTTCAAAAACCGGCCGGTATTTCGCTTTAAGCACCGCGCTTACGAACCACCGTAATCTATTGCAGACGGTACTCCGTATGAGGGAATCCTGACGATCCCCAACGATGGCGCCTCTCTGCCTCTGGTTGTCTTTCCGCACGGTGGACCCCATGGAATGTCATTAGCAAAGTATGTTTTTACTTGTCAATGCTGCTTTAAAATACTACGCCATACTTGTGCATGGCGTGATACATTGTGTTTGGTACTCGGACTGCACAGCTTTTCTAATAGCTCGAGTGACAAGTCGGCTGGAAACTTGAATCCATTGTCCCTATGTTTAGCAAGTTGCGTGAAGTTTCAGCTTTTACGTTTCGAGCGTAACGTGAATCCTCACAAACAAACAAACTTTATCATTTGTATAATAAATTATATGTTAGTTGGATGCGCCGCGATATCACACTGCTGCTGAATGCGGGCTTCGCCGTGTTGTCAGTGAATTATCATGGAAGTCTGGGATTCGGAGACAAGTTTGTCCGTTCCCTTCCCGGCCATGTTGGAGATATGGACGTGAAGGATGTGCAGGTAGTCGAAGTGTTTATTTCTATGTTTATTTAAGAGTTGGGTATAGGGTATGTAAGCTAACTTAACTGGTCTCTCTCGTTCACTGAGCTGCTCTTCCCGTGACTCATTAAACCTATTAATGTTAAATAAGGCATCCCCTAATTCACTCAATATTCATTTCGATAACACTATCCCAAAGTTTCTCTCTGGAGCTGAGTCAATAATAGAGCTCATAGCCTATTCATAATACATTTATGCCTTTGTTCAGCACGCCGCAGAGACTGTTCTACAAGGCGAACCCCGACTCGATGCCAACCGTGTGTGCCTGTTTGGAGGGTCACATGGTGGATTCTTGGTGTCTCACCTCATTGGACAGTACCCGGTTAGTGAACTGGAGGTTTACAAATAGTAATGTTTATATTTATAGTTCAACGAGTTGAAAAATTCGCCTAGCAAAGCTCTAGAAAAACTCTCTAAGGACTTACGAGGCAAAATTGTATCTATTGGTATAAGGTATTGGTGTGGGAAAGGCACCAAAATTTTAACGAGTGCCTAATTGTATGAAATGTCAAATAAGCCTTATTCTAGCATGATGACATCATTACTGCACTGGCATCTTACAGTAAGGGTTCTTTGTTAGGCAGTTCAAATTGTTGTTTCAGAATTTCTACAAAGCTTGTGTAGCTCTGAATCCTGTGGTTAACATTGTAGCAATGTACGACATCACGGATATTACTGAGTGGTGAGATTCTCAGTAGTTAAAGAGTATATTCTGTTTGTGTAGTGTTGGGACCTTACTCACTTAGAGTTTAGCATGTTGTAGTCTTCCGAATGGTGGTTTGTTCACTGTATCTGTTGTGTTAACTGATTACTGGCTCTTGGGGCTAGTACTGTTGTCAATTAGGAAGCGTTAGCGTAAAGGAAAGGAACTATTAGCAACTGGCAATAACGCGTTGTCACCAGCTCACAAAACCATATCCGAATCCGATACTTTTACAATTGCGAAGAAACTAGATACATATACAGCTCACTAACGATAAGCAATACTGAGGGTCTCGGTCCTGCTTATTTTTAAAAAAAAAATTGTATAAAATTGTTCAGGACTGTGGTTGAAGCGTGTGGCGATGCTCCGGATTGGTCTCGTCAGTTGAGTGAGGATCAAAGAAAGGAAATGTATGACCGGTCGCCTATTGCACACGTTGATAAGGTGATTAGTTTTGTTTTGTGACGTCACGTCATCGTACGAAGGGTTATTATCGTTAAACTAGCTGGCGAAGATTCACGTGAGCTTCTGTGGCTGATGATGACACATGGGACCTTTTCCGGGCACTTTGCGTTGAATTCCGCGAGTCTTCTGATCTCGGTGTATTTGTATAGCTGTAGCAAAAAGTTTGACAAAAGTAAAAGTACATCTAATAGAGAGAGAGAGAGAGAGAGAGAGAGAGAGGGTTAGAATATGACAAACGATCACACCATCGTATCATACTGCACAACCAACTGAAACAAGAACAATATTCCAGGTCACCACTCCATACCTTCTGTTGATTGGTGAGAAGGACCTCCGTGTGGTGCCTCACTATAGAGGATTCATTCGGAATCTACAAGCAAGAGGAATCCCGTGCAAGTGAGTGGTGAAAGTAAATTCGGGCATACTACTGATTTAAAGGGAGAGGCCCACGAGAAAAAAGTTTTCCTCAAATTACTTGCACAGAATGTCCGGAATTTCAGAAATGTTACTGTGAAAACCGCATTTATTTGCACCTATAAATCATAGAGTTATTCCCCGGCAAACAGTTCGGCCAGGTACCGTAGCCAGCAAAGTCTGTGTTTACGGTTCCGTTCATTTACAGTCTCTCTACAAAATAATGGTCTCTTCTTTAAAAACAGAGAAAATTGTAAAAGTAGCTTAGGGGCAGATGAATCACCGCATCGGATATTCTGAGGTTGAGGGTTCGACGCAGGCGGCGTACAATTTCTAGGCTGTGTTCGGAGTGATTACAAGGTGTGGCAGACTCGCGGCGCTCGCGATACGGTGGTCAAAACTCTTTGGCACACACCCGGCGCACGCGCTCATCGGCGCCCTAGGTGCCCCGATGTTGCGGACATAGTTTACGATTGATGCCCCGATGTTGCGGACATAGTTTACGATTGATTCGTTTTGGAAGCTTCATATATTTGATGTTTTTGTAGGGTGCTCAGTTATCCCCCGTCTAACCATCCGTTGGAGGAGGTGGAAGTGGAGGCGGACTACGCAATTAATATGGTGCGATGGTTCGAACAGCATATTTAAGTATAAAGCGACATAACGGCCGGTTTTGGAAACGTATGCCAGGCGCTGTATCGCTAAGTTCAGCCTAGAGATCCAAAATGTATATCTGTGTAAATTTGTAAGTTCAGCCTAGAGATCCAAAATGTATCTCTGTGTAAATTTGCTAGTTCTATTTCTTCGCGACTCTGTATCCGAGTGACTTTTGTTACAGTCAATTTGTCCTATTATGCACTGATGAAACTCCGCGCAGTCGCCGCGCAACAAATTAGCCATGGCGCCGCTGCGAACCTTTTTTCTGCGCGGCGATTGAGCGAAGTTTCGTGTTGTGTAGTTTCGTGTTATTAATGCAATGTGCAGTAGTAGTGGCGATTTCGAAATGTGTGTTTATTGTGATATATGAATTTTGTATAAATTATAAATATATATGCTCATTTCTTAGGTGAAACTGCTCCTTGTGTGCTAACTTCACGCTCGACTTTTTATATGTAATAATAGTCTGTGATCATTGTTGTGAAATAAATTATTATCTATTGAATTTTTGGTTTTTGTCTTGGCGTTGTCTCGCTGATGATTTTTTTGACTTCTTATGTTCTATGACTAATTTTTATTGTTTATTTTGCATTTTCGTATTTTATTTTCAAGTTTTTTTCCCACGAAAAATATTCCGATTTTTTTTACAATTAGGATTAGGTAATTAGATTGGGTGAGAATTGAGAATGTGGGTATTTTCTTACTATAAAAAAGTGTCACTGTTGCGAGTTGCGACGACTACAGTACACCGAGAATGGTGGGGGACACCTGCTACGGTGTACTGTAGGAGTATGTCGTTGCCAGTAGCGGTGAGCTGCTGTGTCTTGTAATCTTTGGGTGAGTTCTCTCCCGCGCACGGCGATTATTAGTACTGTGGACTCTGCCTGAGGCCATATTCACCACTCTGGTTGCCTCGGGGAAATATTCCCTGGGGACCGAAAATAGAATTCTAATGTGAGAGACGAGAGAAAAAGACGGGGAATTGAGTGGTGAATATGGCCTCCGAATGGTGATTCCTTCCAAGAAATCATGGAAAAAAAGAACTTTTGTAGGTGGTCATTTCATGTCACTATTCTCCTCGCGAAGACGGTCCAGCACCAAGGCAAGGCAGGCGAAATTGAAAACTTTTCGGAAATGGATTACTGGTTAGACTAAACATGAAATCATTATGAATATAAACTTAACTGCTGCGAAGTTCCTTAGGCTTTACATTAGTACAATTTTTTTTTGTAGACGAACGCAAAGATTG
Organism: Pelodera strongyloides; assembly: GCA_036852015.1. NCBI lineage: Eukaryota > Metazoa > Nematoda > Chromadorea > Rhabditida > Rhabditidae > Pelodera > Pelodera strongyloides. The sequence goes on along the minus strand of JAANDG010000628.1, from coordinate 56,051 downwards.
GCGCCAGCCACAGTCAACTAGAGTTTGGACTGTTAGATAATCAGTTATTCTGGCTTTGAAGGTGGTTAGACTAAACATGAAATCCTTATTATGATTATAAACTTAACTGATATGAAGTTCCTTAGGTCTTAAGGGCTTTACATTAGTACAATTTTTTTTTGTAGACGAACGCAAAGATTGGCGCCAGCCACAGTCAACTAGAGTTTGGACTGTTAGATAATCAGTTATTCTGGCTTTGAAGGTGGTTAGACTAAACATGAAATCCTTATTATGATTATAAACTTAACTGATATGAAGTTCCTTAGGTCTTAAGGGCTTTACATTAGTACAATTTTTTTTTGTAGACGAACGCAAAGATTGGCGCCAGCCACAGTCAACTAGAGTTTGGACTGTTAGATAATCAGTTATTCTGGCTTTGAAGGTGGTTAGACTAAACATGAAATCCTTATTATGATTATAAACTTAACTGATATGAAGTTCCTTAGGTCTTAAGGGCTTTACATTAGTACAATTTTTTTTTGTAGAAGAACGCAAAGCTTGGCACCAGCCGCGGTATGTTATCAACGAGAGTTTGGACTGTTATATAATCGATTATTATGGTTTTGAAGGTGGCGTATCCGGAGGGCAGAAAAAGACGATGGCGCTAGCTGTAATGACGACTTCGCCGCTGAAGGATTGCTCGAGTAGAGATGAGAGGGGATCTTTCCTGTCGCTGGTATCGATTGGGTATGTCATGCTTGTATATGAATTCTTATTTTTTTAATGCGAGCACAAAATCAGAATTATGGACGGCGCAGAATATCTCCTACAAGAGATATCTGGGTGCTACACGATCTCCAGCCTTCATTACTTCGTCGAAGGACTTGTCCCTATTCATAAAGGAATGAGATTTTGTAGCAAACGTAGTGTTAGGATGCCTCATGCCGAACACTTTTTTTACTCGTTTTTTATGACTTCGGAATGTCCCCGACTTTGTTTGTTTGTAACTTAATATGCGATCGGGAGTTGTGTACGTTTTTAAGGGGATTCCTTGTTTCCTGGATTTTTGCCTGACCGACCTAGAGAAACTTACAACGACCAAGGGATCAAATTCGCTGAACGTTCCCCCCCCCCCTCCCCCAGAAGACGGCTGTACTCGAGTTTAGTTTAGTTGTCTTAGTATGTCAGGGTAATCTTTATTGGTTCGATTATTCTGACTGTCTGTAAAATTTCGTGGATTCAATGAGTGTGGGTCTACGTGACTCGATGAATCGTGTTGTTAAGTATAGGATGGGATATCGCTAGCGAGTTGTGCGCCAGAATTGCGCCATAGGTGTGCCAAACAAACTGGACTAGGTGGATGGCCACTCCTTTGCACACCTTTTTGCGGCTCCGCCCACCTTGCTTGAAATATAAATATATCAATTCTCTCAGGTAATACTTTGCACTAATGATTCCCTACATTTTGAACGGTCGTAGACTGCCTTTTGAACAAATTGCGGTTTTTTCCACTATTTGCGGACACACTTGTCTCCCATGTTTTGGAGAACAGCTGCCCTCATACATTTCATTTCCTCTAAATAATCTTTGAGCTTTTAAGTGCCTTCTGAGTTAAAGCGAAATACCGGCCGGTTTTTGAAACACCGAGTACACCAGCCTTCTTGCAGGTTATGCAGATGAACATAAATTAGAATAAAAAAATCGAGTTAAATTCGAGCAACTTTACATAAATGCGTAAGAATTCAGCTGTCCACGATGAGTTTCAAAACCGACCGGTATTTCGCTTTAAGTGCCTTCTGAGTTAAATTGCCCCCATCCTCTCTCATGCATAATTAAAAATTCTCTCGTTTTGTTGTACGCATGTAGTTTTCTCGTTTAGAAGAGTACGAAAATATTTTTTACCGTGAATGCAATAAGTACCCAATAACACTTTTGATGTGACCAGAAAAATAGTTATAAATCATGGCGTAAGTTTTATTTATGAAAAAAGGAAGATGATGACTGACTCATTGTCTTGCTGAGTAACCTTTTCAATTATTTAGTAAAATAATTGCTAGATTGAACCCGCTCTTCTTCGTCTCTCGCTCTCTCTCTCGCTCTCTCTCTCTCTCTCCTCTCTCTCTCTCTCTCTCTCTCTCTCTCTCTCTCTGAATTCGTTTTCTTTGAACTATGACTGATTGTTCCCGTGTTTGACTAACAATAAGAAACAGGAACCTTGCCGGGGAAACAATATCATTAATCATTTGATTGATATTTGGTCATGCAACGAAACTTATATGTGTTACTTCCTTTATTTTATTTACAATTTTTGGGTTGACTTACTTTTTCCTGATTCCGGGAGACGTAACCCATGACGATGTAAAACAGAGTGTTGCTAATAAATTAATGGTAAGCTGTTACCTTTAGAATATGAATGATGTGACATAATCTGTAACCTTGGAATTATGATTGCGGATCTGAACCCTTATTGCTCTAGCGTACGTACACATAAAGTTTCCTTTCCACGTTTTTAATGGGCCTGCCGCTAGTTCATAAGCATAAGTTCACATTTTGCACCTGAAAAATGTTCCCTCGACTTTCCTTCCGTGTTAGCCCCCTTCCGTTTTCTGCATTCTTTGTGTTTGGGCCTATTTTTTCATTTTCAATTTTTTTGGGTCCTTTGTTACTCTTGCAGCTTGAAGCCTCAACCAAGTAATTATCGTGCCCTGGCCCCTGGCAATTTCATTTTTTTTTATGAATTAACTTTGAAGTATTCTATAGTCACTGGATTCCATGTCGTATATACTTTTTAGGTTATTTTTTGATATTCAATTAGTTTTGTGATTGAGTATAAGGAGATGCACCAGACAGGTTTGATTTTTCTGACTAACAATCGGTATGAAATCAGTGTGATAACAACTATCAGAAACAGTAACAATCACTATAAGCATAGTATAATGCATGGAATTCTGGCATATTTCACACTGTGAGGACTTTTTTTTTTAATGTTGTAAACGGAGTAAACAACTACCGATGTACGATTTTATTTTTGTTTTGTTTTGGACTATTTGAACATATTTTTATGTTTTGCAGTTGTATTGTATAATTGAGGCAAGCGTGTAGCCATGCCCCATGCCTACCGGCTAACTGAAAGCATTTTTTTGGCTCACTCGGCCTTTGGCTGCGGCTGACACCGTGAAGCGCATTTTTTTTGGTAATGTTGGATATTGCTATACATATTTGTGAGTTCGATACTGAATTTATTTGTAGTGTTTGTGTGTGATTTTATAAGTTTAAAACGAAATAAAGGCTAGTTTTTGAAACGCATCGTGTACCTTGGACTTCGTTCGGCTATTTGGTGCTTCGTCGTTACAGTACACGTACACGTTGAAGGATGGTTTCTGAAGGATCGTATTAGTTGACATTGCGTACGGTTTTTTTTTACTGCAGCGAATTTGTTTTAAATTTTTAAATTTTAAATTTGTTTTACGCTTCAAGAGCGTGCACCTTTATTCAAGGGTGAAAGTACAGATTCAATGTTTGCTTATGACATGTTCCGCAGAGCTCCTGAGCAGTAGGCGACGAGTTCCAGATGACAAATTGCTCGACGTCTTCGGGCTAGGGCCAGGAGGGATCGCCCATGATTCCCTCGCCTGGTGGTGGTTTCAAAGGTGTCACGGGCCGGAATCGAACTCGGGTCGATTGCGTTAGAGACGAACGCGCTGCCACTGGACCACCAGGTCCCACCAGGTTTTACTGTCTTCCAGAAAGCCATGTGATTTTATGAACCTCAAAGGACCTCAATTCAGAAGAATTTCCCGTGAAGAAACTCAACAATTGATATTGTGTCCAGTTGTCCTGAACGTGTTGGTTGTACCACACACCGGCTGGTTAATTCTCTTATCTCCTTGCCTCAGCCTTTATCTTTCTCTGAAATGTCCTATCAGTACTCAGTTGTTGGGTGTTTGAGAGGGTCAATTTTGGGTTTCTTTGTGTTTTTTTGGTTATATCAGTCCTCTGTTTGTGGCTCTCGGCATCGTGTGTACGGTGGATTCATAACTTTCCGAGATGTCGTCAACCGAATTTGTTCGGAATTTTGAATTCATTGTTTCGTGTAGTAGAATCACATAACATGGTGCGTAACACGATTACTGGCTCAGACTTTCTCCGGAGGTTACTGTATATTAGTGAAATATATCACGCTTATGATTCTGACCTTGTGTGGTTGATGTCCGGATGCTCGTTCTCTGTGCTTGGGCGCAAAAGAACACCGTCTCGCATAGGAGGCCATAACATTAAGCATTCTGTTTCCTGTCGTCGTCTCTATCTCGTCGTCGTGTATCTGTTGTGGTGTTCGATAGGAGACACCCCGGGCTGAACGCTTCAAAGCGATGTGGCACGTGGTTTTGAAGCCTGTGCTCGACAACTGCATTCTCGTGGATTCTGTGTAAATTTTGTGTGCTCTTCGAGTTGTTTCGGCACATAATGGAACACAATTTGCATGTGATATATGGAAGTGCAGTCGTTGAGCATTCATTTGAAAACCACATGTGACACCGCTTGAATATCTTTGCGGCCTTTGATTCTATTAGGCCCAGGGCACTGCGACAGATTCTAGGCACCCGTCTTTTGGAGAGGAGAATGCTTTGCCACATTAACGTCTTCTTATTTTGTGTCCCCGTGTCATGCACATTATTGCAGGGGCTTTCTGAATAATCTGAATGTTCCTCTCTCTCTCTCTCTCTCTCTCTCTCTCTTGACTCTCTTCTCTCTCTCTCTTGACTCTCTCCTCTCTCTCTCTCTCTCGGCCGTTCTTTGTTGCCGAATATTAAAAGAGTGTAGTCAGCATGCCAGAAGCGGCCAATTCCGACTTCAGACATTAGGGCGTCTGAATGATTTCATAATCCAAAATTGTGATCTGGACGACTTCAGACTACAGACAGCGTCTATTTGATGATGTGCAACAACATGTTCAGGCGTTCCCATAGTAATTTGTTTTCTTCATAAAAGTTGATTAATGATTTGGATTGCAGCTGCACCTGCACTGTTTTGCTTTTGCCCTACTTTTGTTTTTGGTCCTCCTCCACTTCTCTTCTCTCTCACCCTCACCTCTCTCACCTCTCTCTCTCTCTCTCGTCTCTCTCCCAATTTAGAGGAGAGGAAATTTTTTAACTCTCGTTCTTTGTGGTCCCCACACATTATTAATTCAGTACATTGTGTGGTGTCGCTTCGAGTATTTGTGTCGAAAAGAGGGAACAGTTTTGGCAAGAATCATCGATCAGCCCTCCTTTTCAGTGCTTGTTCAGTGCTATTTTGAACCGGGAACTGTTATTTTCCGGACAGTTCTGTGTCTTCCATGTATTGATTCTCCGAGTTCTATACGAAGATATTTTCCTTCGTGCTTGATATTGTCTATTTCGATCTTGGCATTCTGCTTTGTCTATTTATTGCTGGATATTGCTTGCCAACGTCCGACTTGGATCAAACTAAATCTTCATATATTTGGAGGTTTCCTGTAGTTGGAGGACAAGTAAATTGTGAAAAGGTATGATGACCTCTCTGCCACCGACACCCGTTAGACGACGGGCGCAGATCTTCAAATCGAGGGAGTCGGACGGAGATTCGGATGCGGGAACCACCTCGTCGTCGGAGAAGGAGAAGGGCGTGACGATCGACGCGGAGAACACCTCCTGCGTACCATGGTGAGCAGATTTTATTGTTGTTAAAGCGGTATGACACGTGGTCTGTGAAGCGAAATTCTTGTGCTTGTTTGTGCCGGATGGACACATGATGGGACACAGTTTACAGTTTGTACTTTACTATGTAATTATGTGATCCTGCATACGCATACGGGCATACGTTTCACAAACCACATTTAGTTTAACCACATTAAAGCGAATATGTAGGCACTCAAAATGCGCAAAACACACGCAAAACTAGAGTTTCCACACCAGACGTGACTTTAAATAGGCGGCTGAATATGAAAATGTGAATATTCGAATTTGCATGCAAATATGTCTCTGAGTAATGCAATTTCACGATATCTGTATGTATATTTGAAAAAATTTCCATTGACCCCGTCGATGTATGGCATCGTCTCAAGTAACGCGTTTGCTATGGAAAGGATGAACTTTGTGGTTTATTTTCTGCTAACTGGGGATCTTTGAACAACTTTTGTTATTGTTTCCTTAATGGGGAACATACATTCTATCAACACAGCTTAACTTCAAAAAGGGCGTACATATTCCCTTTAAGCTTCACGGACCAAGTTTTTATGTTTCTTGCTACCAGATTGTATAATATTTTTTTAACACAACAAAGACAAAGGTTCAATGGAAAATTAACAACATTAGTAAAGTAAGGGCTGTATAGGATGTCTCCTGTTCTGCAAGTGTGTTTATGCATTGTTATTTGCTCTACGCATTCCCATTTGCTACATTCAGTTTCTTAGAACTAATTGCAGACTAAATTATGTATTCCCGAGCATTCATATACATAAGTAGGCTAAATTGTTATGCATGAGGTAGCTGGAGTTGTTTGGTTCATCAGAATTCAGAATGAACGCTGAATGTACGCTGCGCGATGAATAATTTTCTGTGATTCTCTAATGTATCTGTCGTGGAAATCTCTCTCTCTCTCTCTCTCTCTCTCTCTGATTCTCTATCTGTCTCTGTTTCTCTATGTTTTTTCACTGACTGACTTTGTCTATATGTAGGTCTCCTTTTCTATGATTCTCTATTGTCTCTATGTTTACGACATTGCCTATATGTCTCCGTCATTGAAGTGAATCTAGACGTTGTGACATTTGTTTGTTTATCTTTTTGTCCTTTTAACGAACATCTGATGTGATGACGTCACAAGGGCTGGCTGTAGAATTAAGAGAAACTAGATTGAGCCCGACAGTGAGGCTCAAGTGAAGGCCAGCGGGCTCGGATTGTTTAAAGCGAATTAGCGGTCGGTCTCAACAAAAAAATACAAAAAGAGGAGGAGTAAACAACCGTGCGTTGACCACCGTTTTCAAACCACCGTTTTACTAGCCGAATTCAAAATATTTTGTCAACATTTCGTCATTTGGATGCTGCGGTATGCGTGATCATTTGAAAAGGCCATCCCTCGATTTTTCCAGGGCCGTGCTAGTATTAAAATCGGCAAATCGCCTGAACCGAATTTTCCCATACAAAATCGCAAACTATGGTTGTTTGAGAACATTTTTGTGCAAGATGCCCTTATTTGTTTGTGTTTTTATGTTTATTTTCGTTTATAACTTTTTTCAAACTGTTTTTGGTGAAAAAACCCCAAACCGGGTGGTATTTCGCTTTAAGTTCGAAGACTAGACTCTAGTATTAACTCTCTCTTTCTCTTTTCTTTCTTCTCTCTCCCTCCTCTCCTCTCTCTCTCTCTCTCTCTCTCTCTCTCTCTCTCTTTTTTTTTTTTTTTTTTTTTTTTTTTTTTTTTTTTTTTTTTTTTTTTTTATTTTAAACTAATATGTAATATTGATTTAGCTGTGCTACCCGATAGTTCCCATTCCCAGTCTGTTGGTCAAAAATCTGGCCCATTATAACACAGCGAGATGCTCAAGTGCTGAATATTCCGTCGGAAATTTTGGCGTTTTTTTGTCGGATTTCAGTCCGTTTCACACGTTTTGTGTGGCCACTCTATGCGGCCTTTTTCATCGAACTTCAGATTTGAATAACGACGCATTGTTTATTTTCTCACGAATCTCTGTCTTCTTTTTTTCCTGATAGTAGAGGACTTAAGCTTTAATTTTTATGGAGGTTTAGGAGAGAGAGAGAGAGAAACAGAGAGAGAGAGAGAGCACAGAGAGAGAGGGAGAGCACAGAGAGAGAGCACAGAGAGAGAGGGAGAAAGGAAGAGACCCTTGGGAGACGTTTCCCGAGACGAGCCCTTTCAGTGCCCCAATGTTTGCTCTTGTAGTAATGCGCTTTAGACGGTTGCGAGGCGACACGGATACGCTATCGAAAAATAAGCAATTGCAAACTACATACTTTTATTATTATTTTTGTCCGCCATCTGTGGCTTTTTCTCTGGCACTCTTACTGTCTGCCTCCAATTTTGCCCCTCCGACTGTGGACTCTCACAATATATTGTTTCATTTCCACTGGGAACATACTGTAGAAATGTGGTTTATACGGATTTCCAGATTTATTAATGACGGATAATGTCTAGGTGGGTGGGCGACGACTTAATTTGTTGTTGCTATGCAGGATGATTGCAGTCTGCAGCGAAGCTTCCAATTAACTACGTGAATTACGTGAATGAATACGTGTTAGAAGTAGTTGCGTGGGTGTTATCCTGTATTAAGAAACCTAAGTAAAGTCATAAGCAAACATTGAAACTGTATTTTCACCCTTGAAGGGTTCACGCTCTTGAAGCGTAAAATATTTATTTATTTATCTAAGTATAATATGTCCTGTAGGTGCAGAGTAAAGAGTCTTGCTTGTCCTTCACTATACTATATTAGTAGTATAACGGTCGTCGCTAACCGGTCAATTCACCCTTTTTTCCAAAATTGACACAAATAGGAGTTTTTTTCTGACAAAAATGGTCATTTTTCAACAACTTAAGCATGATTTCAAGATTTTTTCAATTTGGGTGCCAAAGGTCAATCACCCATAACTGGGTGATTTTCATTTTTCGCTGTTTTACTGCTTTTTCATGTCGTTTCAACTATTTTTGATGCTCTAACAAACCAAATCAACCATTATCCACCTTTAAAGAATTCTGGTGACTTTGAGAAATGTAACAACACAAGTCACAAATTGCGCTAATAAAAATTCAATTGTTAAATGGCAAAATTGAGAAAAGACCTTCAAGCTGTTACAAACATTGATCTCTTAGAATTAGTAGAATTATTAAAGATTAAGAACTTCCGGGGAATCTTTATGAGAGACACTTTACCACCACAAGGGATACAACCAAGAGAAGTAGGAATTGTAAATTCAGTAACAAAAGCAAAAGATAATATGTGAGGTAGAATATACGCTTTATTCACGGTTCTGAGATCGCTCAAGATCACGAATACAAACAAAGTGCACAAGAACAAGTAAGGCTAGACAATACGAAGATTACTTAGTATACAATAGAACATAAGCTATTTTCAAGATTTTCCAGGTTTTTGTACAAAGTATCAATGTAATCATTCAATTGGTCTGTGGGGCTATGGCGAAGCTGCCGTTTCTTAAAGCTAAGTTCTAGGATTTTCAGAAGGTCCTTAGTTTTCACGAATTTTTTATGAGCCAATTCGATCTTACTAGACATTTCCCACTTATCTAACTGTTTCGCAATCTTCAACCAGTTGCCTTTGTGTTCTTTTATCACAGCTTTATACTCGTCTTTCCATGCTCCATTTGGAAAAGTGCTGAACAGTTCGGCCTCGATGTTTGGATATACTTTGAAATCGTTTGTCGGTGCGAAATCAACTATAGCGGCGTCATTCGTCCCTTTCCATACTCCTGAAATCAATAAATCAATAATATTCATAGTCCCCCCCGCAATGGGACAAGGATTTTGTGATAAGTGATCCCAAGTTTCTGTTGGGTTTCCCCAAGTTGTAAAGCTTTGAATGGGAATAAAGGTCTCTCATTCATAGTTTTTCTGAAACAAACCGCAGTTTTCCGGATGCAAATCAGATATGAATAGAAGAACTCGAAGCACAACCAGTTGAACCACTGTATCGGCAGAAATACTCTTTTCTTCAATGACTTTCTCCATAAGCACAAAGTCTTCGTTCCATTTAGAAGCAACGTACCTAAAAATGAAAAGATACGCAAAAAATGTCACTTTCTATACTCGTAACTAATATGTATGTATCCTTACACGCTTGTATTAGATCCAATATCCATGTTAGGTGGAATAATGTGACATTTCGGTCCGACGCCCATTAATTCCAATAACTTATAGCAGAATAATTCGGAGATGTCCGCAGGCGGCGCAGGCTGACTCGAGCTTGTGCCTTTCGGGCCAGAGTGAGCGCATCTAAACATTACAGATCAATTTAGATTTAGATAAAATCAAATTTAAAAAACATAAATGGATCTTGAATGAATGAATTGAAAACATACTTCACATAGAACTTTGAAACCAGGTCTTCGCCATGGATTTGGACAAGTGCCATCGTGCTTGTTATTCTGCCTCCTAACTCGCGGTCTCGTTCTTGAAAGTCGCAAACGAATTTGGATTCTTGGCTTCCTCTCTTCTTATTATGACGGTTGTGGAAGTACTGTTTCGTCGCTTCCCGAATCAAGTTGACGTCGCCATCGGTCCAAGCTCCAAGCAGCGACTTTATAGTGTTTTTCTCTTCGATAGTCGTTGAACTTAGTGTACACTTTGAAGAAGCCATTTTTCGTCAATTGTTCGTGAATTTGGACAGCTTCTCTTGCAATCGCAACTTTGTCCGCGCATTTATTTAACACCAGTTCAACGCATCGTTTGTATGAAGTCCACCACGTTAGATCAGCATGTTTCTGAAAATAAACAAATAATTCGAGAGCAATTTTACAGAATTCACTAGCTGTATAAGAATTGTTTAACACAATTTTAAATCTCAAAAATTATTATATTTTCCCCGAAATTCTACTTTGATCACTTGAAAAGGAAAAATGAAGAAATAGTTAGTTCTCGCTTTAAAAAATATCAGAATCACATGTCAAAATGACTAACCAGAATCAACGTATCATCATCTTGAAGTCCTGCCTTTTGCAATGAACCAGTTAACAAATCGATGCGACGAGCATTGCGATCGAATATCTCTTGACAACGTATCGCAACTTGGAAACTAGTTAGAATTTCATCTTGAAGTTGCTGGATTGTCGCCTAAAACACTGAATTGTATTTATGTATGGAAAACATAAATGAGAAAATGAATATAAATGGAAAACATACCTCACCTTCAAATACCAATTTAACGGATTTGTGAAACAAATCTTCGTGATCACACAAGGTAACGACAATGAACATTTCAACCTAAATCAATTTAAAAATTAATACGAAAATAATTATAAAATTCATGAAGCAAATGAAAAAGAAGTCTCTTTTCTATTCACAAAAGTAATAATGCGGTGGAAGAATGTGATGGTGGCAGGCTCTCCTTCCTCTGCGTCTCTGCCTTCCACTCTAGCCCAACGCGTTTGCGTGTTGCGTCGCGTGCGTAAAAATAATTTCATTCCAGTATTTTTTCACAACCTTAAAGGTTATGATGCTCACAACATTATTGGAGATGAAGAAAGTGATGAATACCTATTTAAAAGAAACATTCAAATTAAACTAATTCCTAATAATACTGAGAAGTTCATTAGTTTCAGTTTTTGGAAACCTTGGGAACAATTTGAAAAAGATCACTTCTATGAAGTTAGATTTTTAGATTCCTTCGCATTTATGAGTTCTTCTTTAGATGCTCTCAGCAAAAACTTGAAAGATGATCAAATGCATATTTCGAAAGACTTTTATAATCAATTCTATATTGATAATGAAAAAGCTTTCAAATTGATGAGGAAAAAAGGTGTTTATCCATATGAATACATGGATTCTTTTGAAAAATTTAAAGAAACTGAATTGCCTAAAAGACGCTGTTTCACTGATAAACCGAATGGCTCCAAGTGTTCAAAGAAAAAATATCTTTATGCTCAAAAAGTTTGGAAAGAGATGAAATGCTCTAATTTAAAGGATTATACACTCATTTATATGATCAATGATGTCCTTTTATTAGCAGATGTTTTTGAAAATTTCAGAAATTTGAGTTTAGACGTATATGAATTAGAACCCTGTTGGTATTATACTAGTCCTGGCTTTTCTTGGGATGCCATGTTGAAGATAACTGGAGTGAAATTAGAAACAACTAGAGACATAGAGATGTACAATATGATCGAAAAAGGAATTAGAGGTGGAATGGTTAATGCAGTCAAAAGATATGCAAAAGCTGATAATAAATATATCCACTCCGCAAAAACTAAAAAAGTTCCTAGACGTTTAAGATCATGGTTAAAAAGAAAATCCATCAATTCTTATCGATATCCAGGATTCATAAAGAGTTTCCTAAAAAAGAATCCTTCATACTTACTATACCTAGATGCTAATAATCTTTATGGTTGGGCAATGTGTCAAGATTTGCCTACTGGAGGATTTAAATTTGTAATTGATGATATAATTCAAATCTTTAACAATGCCATACAAAATCTTCCTAATCATGATTTAAAATATGATATCTTGAAATATGTTGAACGTTTGAATAAAAGAAAGAAAGGATGCATCTTCGAAGTTGATTTAGCATATCCTGAAGATTTACACAAAAAACACAATGACTTCCCACTATGCCCACAAAACATTGAATTTCCTCATGGAGTTAAGAAGTTATGCAATACATTAGGTGATAAAGAAAAATATGTTATTCATCACAAAAATCTCTTACAATGTTTACAATTAGGAATGAAAATAAAGAAAGTTCACCGCATAATCACATTCAAAGAAAGCAATTGGCTTGAAAAGTATATTAATCTGAATACAAATCTTCGTAAACAAGCAAAAAATGATTTCGAAAAGGATTTCTCCAAGTTGATGAACAACTCAATCTTTGGTAAAACTATGGAAAATGTTAGAGGTCGAGTAGATGTTAATATTGTACTAGGTGAAAAGGATGAAACTATTAGGAGGATTTATGCTCCTAAGCCCAATTATAAGAGAAGTATTACTATAAATGATGGACATCTCGGACTTGTGGAAATGGAGAAGACTAAGATTGTTCTAGATAAACCTATTTATGTAGGTTTCGCAATTCTTGATTTAAGTAAATTGTTGATGAATGATTTCCATTACAATATTATGCAGAAGAAGTATACTCACAGAAGATTGAAATTAGTTTATCAAGATACTGATTCTCTAATTTATCAAATTTACACTGAAGGCATTTACAAGGACATCCAAAAAGATCAATCATTGAGAAGTCATTTCGATTTCAGTGAATATCCACAAAATCATCCATTGCATAATGTAGAAAATAAAAAAGGTGTTGGAAAGTTCAAAGATGAACTAAATAGTAAAATTATGACTGAAATAGTTGCAATACGTCCAAAACAATATTCTTATAAAACCCTTGACTACAAAGGTATTGAAAATGAATTCAAAAAGAATAAAGGAATTAAGAAAAATGTTATTAAAAAAGATATATCATTCAAAGATTATAAAGATTGTCTATTCAATAAAAGTCTCATCAAGAGAAAGCAATATTGTATTCGAAGTGTCAAGCATCAACTATACACACAAGAAATTGAAAAAGTTGTCTTCGATAATAGAGATAATAAAGAATTCAAGAAGGATCTGCAAGACCTAGTGAACGATAGCATCAATAATGGTTACAAACGTATAATACTCGAAAATGGTCACTTTAGACTTAAAACAAAAGCATTCTCAAGTTTTTAAAGTTCCCTTTGGAGTTAAAGAAAGAACAGCTTCCTGAAAATTTGAGACTTCTAATAATTTTAGAAGGAGTAAACAATAATGACCACAGTGATGTGTATTAAATTCTTGAATTTTGAATGTAGAGCATTCTATTTTTTTGTCTTTTCCATTTTTCAAATATTCTTGAACTTCTAATGGTGGGTCAAGTCCGAATGAGTCAAAAAAATAAATCTTTTTATTGTTTTTGGAATAACAAACCCAATGAGTTCCTTTATTATCAGAAGTATCTAGATTTACAATACCAACTTCTACTTCTTTTATCTTGGAAGGTAAAGTGTCTCGCATGAAGATTCCTCGGAAATGTTTTATTTTTAACACATTTACAAGTTCTTCGAGGTCAAAGTTTGTTAACGCAGTCAGGTCCTTGGAGAATGTGCTCATTTGATAAGAAAATTTTTATTACACCAGAATTCTTTAAAGGTGGATAATGGTTGATTTGGTTTGTTAGAGCATCAAAAATAGTTGAAAAGACATGAAAAAGCAGTAAAAACAGCGAAAAATGAAAATCACCCAGTTATGGGTGATTGATGACCTTTGGCACCCAAATTGAAAAAATCTTGAAATCATGCTTAAGTTGTTGAAAAATGACCATTTTTGTCAGAAAAAAATTCCTATTTGTGTCAATTTTGGAAAAAAGGGTGAATTGACCGGTTAGCGACGACCGTTATACTACTACTTATATTCTAACAATAAGTTCCGCTGTTCCGCACTTCACATCTAAAGTCTGGCCGACTTCGTAGTGTGCATGTTGGAAATTCTTGTTATTGAAATTGAATCCACTTCACCCTTGTCGTCAAATTTCGTGTTCACAGCACATTACTTTACACATTTACACTCACAACTTTTTTGGAAAACGAAGCTTTTTGTTATCCTGCTCTGATTGTCTGTCGGCGACACCGTGATCTGTTTCTATCGACTCTGACCTGTCGGGCGGTTCTTTTGCTTGCTGCGGATGTTTCAATCGAACAGGAAAAATGAGGTGGATGCAGTCAATGAGAGACGGAAAGAGATGGAAAGATGGAAAGGGGGGAAATGAGGGAGAGAGAGGGGGGGGAGAGGGGATGAAAGAGAGAGAAGAAGAGGAGCTGAGCCCCTGATGGCCGCTGTCCTTGTGGCCCAGACGCCAGGCAGGCACCCGTGCACGTGGGACCCGGGTCGGGCATCCGAAAATCGTCGTTGGACTTCGGACCTCTTTTCGGGGAATGTGTGTTGATCGTGTACTGTAATTCTTTTATTTTTCAATTTTGTAAACATCGAGACGTCACATTCTTATCCAATTACTATGAGTGTGCAATTCGAAAGAACCGGTTTTTAAAACTATGTTCTATATTTTATGGAATAGTGGAAGAATGTATAAGTTCACTTGATGTATTGGAATTGGAGTGTATTTTTTTGCAGTACGACCTATAAAATGTATAATTTTTCTGAAATTGCTTTTGAAGTGGCTTTGGAAGTTTGGCGATGAGCTATAACATTGGTTTAGCAAAAGCTAAGAGTTAACAAAACCATTAACTGATATTTTGCCGATACTGGAGTTCAGTTCTATGTTCTAGATATGGTAGATTTTTCTTAGGAATTGTGGGGTCTAGTTGTTCTTGGGTTCTCGGGTTCTTGCTCCCAAATTGGTCCCCATTTTTATTAGATCCTATTCCGTGACAAACTCTGCCATTTGGGCTGTCTACATGGTATATTAAGGAACCTTTTGAGTGTTATTCCTTCTTTTGGGCAGCAATATATACGTACATTGTTGATTGTCTATGGGCGATTGGATTGTTTTGCTTAAGCGACCATTCGTTTTGTTTGTATCCACCTTGTCTGGAGTTGCCTTGTTATGTGACCATTCTGATCCGAAAACTGCACAGAAATT
The DNA here is from genome assembly GCA_036852015.1 of Pelodera strongyloides. Taxonomy (NCBI): domain Eukaryota; kingdom Metazoa; phylum Nematoda; class Chromadorea; order Rhabditida; family Rhabditidae; genus Pelodera; species Pelodera strongyloides. Next base: position 40,756 of record JAANDG010000628.1, on the reverse strand, counting down.
TGCATATAATACATGAAAATTTAGTTGTCTGGGTTCAGCATAAGCTTCACAAACCGCGCACCATATCGCTCAAAAGCTTGCTGAGCTTGAACCTGACCAATAGAGTCTTTTCCAGTGCGCTAGTACTCATGGTCAGTCTGTGCTGCGCAAACTGTGGCACTGTGCTGCGCAAACTGTGGCACTGTACCGCAGACGCAGACTGCTCGGCGCCGATAGGTTCAAGGCGTTTTTGACCGTTGAGCTAAACGGATAGAACCTTATAACTGAACTGAGAACCCCTGCTGAGAATTAGAGATGAGAGGTTTCGTCTGGGAAATAGAGAGCACTAAAATGGAGGAGGATTGAGAGAGATATTGTATGGGAGAGAGTTTTGTTTTGATGAGAGCTGAGGGAAGCATAGGATGAGTGATGAGGCTTTCCCATAGTAAGAAGGGGAGGAAGGGAGAGAGAGAGAGAAAGAGAGAGAAAGAAAGAAGTTCTCATCTCTTTCTTTCTCTCTCCTTCCTTTTGATTAACTGCCCTTGCCAACTGAACTGCACCAGGGCAACGTGAGAGAGAGTGAAACCCCCCGCCTGGAAATGTCTGCCATAAAGATATTATTGGTAATTACTGTAGAGTATTGATTACTTAATTATCATTGGTTGAGGATTACTGTAGAACCTGATTACCTAATTGGTATATACATTAGATATTTAGAGCTTGTTGTTAGTGTATGCGATTTTGTATGATGATTTCATTGCTTTCGAGCACGGTGTGTAAATTACTTCGTTGTTTTCATCATTTGTTGTGACTGACCCTATCGTGTTATTCTGCAGTGGAAATATTTTCTTGCAAAGTTATTACAAAGAAATTCTCGTTTTGTATTGACTATACTTCTTTTGATTGGATGTTTTTATTTTTATTCAGCTGGGTCGTGGACGTAGTTTTTCATTAGTCATTAGTCATTAGTACTCCAGTAGTATTAATTTTTTTAAATTTTTATCTGCTCAGGTTTCAGATCCTGAATTGATTTGACAGAGCTTTGAGATCTACTAATAGATACCATATTGTGTATTGTGTAGACTAATATTACTATTTATATACTTCAGGCCAAGTATATTATATAGGTCAAGATACTGTGTTTTGCAGGCAAAGAAGTTCAAAATATAAAATTTATAGAAAAGTTTAGCATCATTTACGTTTTTTAGTTTTCTAAATTTTTATTGGTATGTGTTTTTGTCTGTGAATTGAACTTTTTTGGAAGTGATAAATTTCTATTATTTTAGTAGTTTCGCAGATGGTGTATTTCCCATAGCCTTGGAATGTAAAAAGGGTTGCACGTGAAATTCATTTACTTTTTTCTGTGTAATTGGAGGGTTTGTGTTTACAACTATGTAGAGGGTTAAGTCTGGTATGTATTTGTTATCAGTTGGGGTTAAGCTTTCCTGTTTCCTTATACGCCGTGTAGGTAATCGGTCATTTTTTTGATAATTTTGGTTGGAACAAAGTTTAAAGCTAGTTTATGCATGTTGTGCATACGAGGTTCTCTAGTAGATTTCAAAGTTGTCTGTGTTTGTGTTTGTGTTAGGCTTTATTATCCAGAAGACTATTTTGTTTTGTTCACGAAGTATTTGTATTCTGAGGTGTCAATAGTATAGTTTCAAGCTGCGAGGACTTAATCGGTGCAGGTTCTGGGTCTTATTTTGGGTCTTATTTCTGGATCTTATTTCTGGGTCTTATTTTGGGTCTTATTTCTGGGTCTTATTTTGGGTCTTATTTCTGGGTCTTATTTTGGGTCTTATTTCTGGGTCCTGTTCAGGTTCTGGGTCGTATTTTCCTTTTCAATATTTTTTTGCACCTTTTTTGCAGAAATTCTGCGTAGATATTTCTTGACGCTTGAATATGTGTGATTTAGAATAAAGGTGAAGAATAATGGTGATAATTGTGGGTGCGTAAAACGAATTCTTTCTATAGAGATATTTTTCGCCTTTGAATATTTTGACTAAAAATGGAAAATATGTTTTGTTCAGAGGATTTTGGGGATTAAACAACGTCAAAATACTTGTGTTCTGATATTTATAATCTAAAGAATTACTTGAAAGTGAAAATACTTTGTATAGGAATTTGCCAACCTTCTCATCATCATTTTATATGATGCACACTTATATACTTTATATAATGTGTCAATAAATTATTATTATTATTAGTTAGTGAAGTAGAATTTTTTTTTCGAGTTCGCATAACTTATGTTTAGAATTGACTGTCACATAAAAATTCGCACCGGACTTGTCGTTTCTTTAGCAAGGTTTATAATGTTGATCCCAGGTTTAATATTTATTCCGCCTGCGTATGATAGAGCATATGCCATAAGTTAGTCATTGTTGATTTAACAAAATAACCCCCTTTGGAAAGATTTGTATATAGGCTTCATGCGCTCTCGTGATAGTGTATTTTTGTAGGTTTCCGGATCAAAAAAGTTTGCTCATAAGGCTTAAAAATGTTTTTTTTTGTATTTGTTCAAAGTGAGCGTCATTCTATTTCTATGGTTAAGTACCCATTTTTGGGTGTGAGAAATCGTCGGCGAATAGTCAAATATCAAACATTGACCAAGCAAGGAGGAGGAGGCAGTTTGATAGGTCTTTTTTGCTTTTTGCATTTTGAAAGTCTTGAGTCAGAGCAATTGATAAGGGGTTAAACTTTGACCAGCACTTTTGGGTTTGGCGATTTTAAGTTTTTGAGGCGGGGTGTCCGGGTGTGGGCCATCTTGTGTGTACTGTATTTGTGCGGCGAGAACCTGGCGAGAGTCTGGCGAAGGCTCCGGAATATGGGATGCGCGCGCCTTTTTGGCGCGCAGCATATTTGAATTCTATTCACGTGGTTATTCTTTTGCGATGTCAGCCCGAAATCGACTTGCCTCTTGTGTGAAATATGTACATATTTGTTCAGCTTTTGCGTTATATTTTGTACCGTTTATCTCGCTCTCTTGCGGCTCTAATTGCTGTTTTTTGTAGCACTTTATTGCTTTCTTTCTTGTACAGCTGGCGGCGGCTGATTGCAAGGTTTATGGCGAAGCTTTTGCATTTACTTGATAACTGATTAGGTGAATTGTGCAGTTTCTAGAAATTTGAATTGTTTAGTTATAGGGGTTAAGTTTTTAGTGTTTGTGGAGTATTGGCCTTATTGTGTATAAGAATTTTGTGACTATTCTAAACTCAAGTTGTTCATAACGCTGAAAATCGGCTGGTGCGCGGGAGATAACCTGGCGAGAGTCTAGCGAAGTTTCGAAAGGGAAGTTTCGGAATTGTGTTTTTTTTGTTCCTCCACGCACCATCATTAAAAATTTCGTCGGAATTTATGAGAACTGTAATACTATTGGGGTAGACTCATGTATGCATATAACTATACATATATCGTTTATCTACATGTGTAGATCATAATGCGTAATACAAAACCCAATATTAGAAGTGCAGAGCTATCATAATTTGATTTTCAGCGTAATTTTGGTTTCATTTCGTGTTCTTACTTTCCCGTTACTTTTTCATTATCAAATTCATATTTGAAATTCTACACCGAAATCGAAAATAATGTTCAATTTCGATTTCTGATTCATTTTTTGAATTGACTTTCTTGAAATTTTGGTTAGTTTTGGGTTTGGGAGTATTTTATATGAGATAACACACACAGAACGTAGACTCTTATCTCTGTGAAATAAAAGAAATTTTTCCCATTTCGTGGATTGACTGAAGGAACTCTTTTTGGAACAAAACGCTCAATGCTCAGCCTACTACGTATCTTGTGTAGGTAAATATGTTTGCTTCTATTTTTATTTTTTATTTTGTTTGCTAAGGAAGTGAACTGGTGGGATGGGGTAGTTCTTTGGTAAATATGAGGCTGTGGTGTTGAGGTTTAGGAGTGAGTGAGTAGGCTTGTAGTGAAGCTATGTTTGTTCTGACGTGTGTTTCACTTCTGACTTGTTTGTACCTATAAAGCGATACCAGCCGGTTTTTGAAACGTTTTTCGTGGACCTCTGAATTCTTACGTATTTATGCTAATTTACTCGAATTTAACTCGATTTTTTATTCTAATTTATGCACATTGCATAGACCGTATAAGAATGCTGGCGTACTCGATGTGTTTCAAAAACCGACCGGTATTTCGCTTTCTAATGCTTTGGTTAGATATAATGGTTTTGTTTTTATTGAACTAATAGTATAAGTATTGAGTATTTCCGGAGTGAGTACTCATTATTAACTTTGTGTATTTCCTGGCAATCTTTCTCTTTTGCTCTTCTCTCAGTCTCTCTCTTTCTCTCTCTCTCCCTCTCTCTCTCTCTCTCTCTCTCTCTCTCGTAAGGACTTCGTCCACTTGTCTGTTAAAATAAATTAGATTAGATCCATCTTGTCTTTTCATTCGAGTACAATAATTTTTGTGACAGACGGGAGCCAGACTGGGTGCGTTCCTGAATTAGGTTCTAATTTTTTGTCTATTTTTTTTTATAAATAAACAAGTGAATACTAAGAAATACTCTACCGTTACTAATTCGAAACCCTAGGGAATTAGCATGATGATATTTCTCGTTCGCGGTACGCTTACTGTAACATTATTTGTCCTTTGAGAATTTGTTGTAATACCAATAAGCAAATAAGCTTCTATTTTTGATCATCGCTGCCAGCAGCCAACGGTATGCACACTTTTATGGGGTTTGCAAGCATGCTGCAAATTTACCGTATCTTGGAACTACACGAGAATATTTTTTAATTTTTAATATTATATATGCAGCTTTCGTTCAGAAATACGGTAGTATTGACAGAATCACACCGATTTTTTGGGACACTACAAACGTACAAACCCCATTAGAGTATCTTTTCTATTTCCCTTGCGTTACACGTAAATTGTGAACAAGGTGTTTGCGTCGCACATGCGTTTGCCCGCTTTTTATAGACATTATTCTTTTATCAAAGTTACTTTGCAAAAGATTGACGTTCCACATAACATAAACTTCAAGTCACAATAGATTCGATCTTTCTTTGAGAGCAAAGTCCACAGAACGCGTACAGTACAGTGTTTTTGAAGTATCTCTCTGGTAACGCTATGTCTGTATTCGCTCCCTCTCTCTTTTGCTAAAGCAAAAAGCATCATGTTTTGTACCAAAAAGTACTTCTCAGATTTGCAGTTGGGTCTTTGCCCTTGTTTGAATTATTTGTGATTTTTCTTTATCGAAAGGTCTACCGGTTAAAATACGTGCGCACGAATTTGACATTTATTGGGTACTTATAGGTTCCAGGCATTTGCTTTTATTGATTTTCTTGAAATGCGTCGTTCTACACTGGAATACATAAATTTATTTGAACAGCTTATTTTCTCTATTGATTATTTGATATTATTATTGATTGATTTTTTTTGTTATTTATATATTTATCATTAATTGGTTTTCAGGGGCGGGATGCCCTCAACGCGCTGTGGGCATGAACTGCCATCCCGTAAGAAGCAGGAGCGGATGGATACGCTGATCACATTCTGCAAGTCGGCAACACGAGCACAGGTACGTACAGTGATTAAACTCGGGTGTTGCGCGGCTACAATCTGGCGCGTGGAATTGTTCGCATACGTCTGGCGCACCCTAGGGATCCGCTGTGGCGGGCCCTCCTTCAGTACGCGGCGATTGTGCGTCGTGGGTCCTGGGTAACCTTGTATGGCGCAGGGACATGCATGACCCCAAGAAATATGAAGTCTGCACTTAATTTGTGTGGTAACCTCGACTCTTTGACATACGTGAAATGAATACTATTGCCGAATACTACTTGAAGTTTATGTTATGTGGCACGTCAATCTTTTGCAAAGTAACTTTGATAGAAGAATAATGTCTATTGTATTGTTGGTTTACACGTACTCAGTCACGTAAGCTTCACGTGTTTTGCAATGTTGTGCTTTGGGCAGTCGTTGAAGGGGGAAGAGGGCATTTTTTGCTAACTACAAGGTATAAATAGCAAACTTTTCTGATAAACTGTCTCGCTGAGTGCTTTTCGAAAAAGTTGATCAAATCTCTATGCAAACGTGGCGAATTATTGCGCTTTTTTCCGTTTTTGATCTTTTTGTCGATAAGAATTTTTAGAGAAAGAGAGTAGAGTTTTGTGCTGAAATTATTAGATTATAAATAAGAGGGTGACTGAAGACTCCACGTAGGACGCGTTTACTTATTGATTGGCATGGCATAGGGTATGGGGAGTATGTTAGATTTCTACGAAGGAATTGGTGTTTTAAAGTGGTATGCAACGTGGTTTTTGAAAGGTATTCTGAACTCTATGCCGGCATGGCACACGATTAGCATATAATAACGGGTATCTTTTAGATGGGTCAGAAGATGTACGATGTGGTCTCGATACCTCAATCTACAGTGCAGGAGCTGATTCTACTGCTCACCCTCGGAGGGGATCCCGCTCAGTTATTGGAAGGTTGGTTGGATTGCGTTATGATTTTCACCCTTATAGGGGACGTGCCAGTGTGGGGCGACGGACCCTCCTTAGTGTGTGCGAGTGCGCGCGAGGGGCGCGAAATCTTTGAAGTTGGCGAAGGTCTCGCGACTCTGCCAAAGGAGCGCCACGCTTTTACCGCACATCCTTTTCCACCTTGGGGGCGTGACGCAGCCGCGGTGTTCTGCTCATTATATAGTTGAAATTCAAAGGTACTGTATGTATGTGTGTATGGATGTATGGATGTATCTATTCATTGTAGGCGGTTATGGTGACCGAGTGTTGCTCGACCGTGTGGAGGGTGGCAGTGTTTGTGTGGTTTGCGAAACGAAGTACAGATCGTTTCTTGAACTATCTGAACCGATATATGAGGAAATGTGGGAACAGGTGTGTTCACTTTGGCAGAATTGTTTATATTTTATACCTAAAAACTATTTTTTTGTGCATTTTCTGTTCCTTTTTTGAAAGCGATATATATCACGTGTTTTGTGACAGCGTATGCTTGACAACTACTTTTGCATGTATTATATGAACAATGTACCGCAAGGTTGATATAATGCATGCAAATATAGTTTCCAGTATATGCTCCACAAATCACGTGCCACACCGCTTTAAACTTTATTCATCTCTCAGTACTCACCTTATCATCTTTATAATCATTATATTCATTCCTTTATGTGTGGGCACATCAATTCAGGACATCTTTTTGAGTTTTGGCTTTGGCCACACATCTCCGACTCTTCCCGATTTTTCTTTTTCTTCTACTTTTTTCTATAGAAAAGATCTATTTCGGTTATCAGATGCCCGCCGTTTCTTTGAAGTTTTTTTATGTTTTCTGATAAATGATCTCTGGATTCTTGAGCTTTACTGTGGCTGATTATATGATTTTGTGATAGAGGGGTTTATTTGATAATGGAGGAGTTAAGATTGACGTTTGTTTGTTTATTTTTACTGTGAAATTGACAAGTTTACGACAGTCTGGTATTGTACATCCAGCGACGGGAAATTTAATACAACATGCTGTTTTTTCCTGATGCAAATGAACTGGTAGTAGCGAGACGTGCCCTAAAAGTTGGATAATTAAACCTAGGTCACTTCACTGTGTTATTAATCCTGGATAGTCCTTGATAATTAAACATAGGTAGTCTTTTGTAGCTAAATCTGGGCAGGCTTGGGACTCAACCTAGGTACCTAGGTTGCGGCTTATTGTTAGCACAAACAAGAAGTATATTTTTATCCTGGTAGAGTATTGATAAGCTTGCATTCTTTAAAACTTAGATATTGTATTTGGATCCTCTTGTTTGTTAGGCTGGGTTCATAGTGTCATTGTTCTCGTGTGAGTGTAATGCTAACATGTCTGATTAATTTGCCTTGTCGCCTGGGTCGTTAGTCGTTAGTTCTTTAGGTCGTTTAGGTCAGCTAAAAAAATCCCAAAGAAATTATCTCGATCTGATGTAGAATTGTTTTTCGTTTTTTGTGGGTGGCGTGGGTGCGCGATGAAAAATGCAATATTCAAATTTGGAGAGGAGGATCCAAATCGTTATTAGAGATGAATAAGCCGGTGGGATGCCTATGATTGATGTATCGATCGATAAGAAATTGTTTATCGATTTTCCCCATTTCCAGACCCCGATCAATATCAACCGTAGTCGTAAGACTGCGCCTGGAGGCGTGCTTCCCCTGTGCTTGGATGGAGGTGGTATGCGAGGATTGGTATCGGTAGTATGCCTACTCTTTGCGTCGAGAAGACTACTCGGTGATGAGACCCTCCCAGAATACTTTGACTGGCTCATTGGCACAAGGTGGGTAATTAGGATAATTGCTAGTTGAAAATTGGATACTGTAGTATGTAGTTTGTTGTTGGAGTAGTTGTAATTTTGTATTCATTGATTGATTGAAAAAGTATCGACGTTTTACTAAGCACGTGAATGTTCGTGAAACCGGTATCTCTGTATCTTAGGCTTAGGCTTAGGCTTCTGTTCATTTCTGATAGAGTTTCTGTTCCTACCCAGGCATTTATGACAGAGTACGGAAGATAGTTTACATATAGTACATGGGAGTGTAGGTATCCAGCATACATTTCTGAACCACGTGACTTATCGCTTTAATGTTTTCAGCACTGGTTCCATGCTGGCTCTATCACTGGAGCAGGGCAAGAGTCTCTCGCAGTGTTTCTTCCAGTATTGGGACATGAAGCGGCAGATCTTCTTGGAGGGATCAACTATGAAACGATTGTTTGGAAATCAGGTTGGTTAATTTGCATAGTAGATTTGGATTCATAATTAGATTTATAAGGAAGTACAATGAAAAAGCAAATAGGTCCCACAGAGAAGAGGGTAATGACTGGATATAATCAACATAGCCATAGAAATCGCCGCTTGGTGGTAAGTTAAGGCGAAATACCGGCCTGTTTTTGAAACGCATCGTGGACAAGTGAATTATTGTGCATTTATGCTAATTTGCTCGAATTTAGCTCGATTTTTTATTCTAATTTGTGTTCGTTTGCATACGCTGCACAAGAGGTCTACTCGTGTATTTCAAAAACCGGCGGGGTTATTTCGCTTTAACGATAAGACTTTTGGTGTGTGCTCCTGTTCAATAATAAGTAAACTGTAAATTGTTTAGGTAATGGAACAAACGAAGAACATTGAGTCGATTCTGAAGGATTGCTTCCCGACAGAAACTTTCTATGAATCAAATAGGTTAGTTGGAGCCGGAAATAATTGAATGATCATAATAAACTTATGAGAGAGAATAGAGGGAAATGCGTATTGCAGGGAGAAACAAGAAAACAATAAACAGTCATATTTGGAGCCTGAAACATTAAAGCTAGCGCAATAATTTTGTGATTTTGCAAGAAGGGGGAGGGGTAGAAAGAGAGAGATAGAGAGAGAGAGAGAGATAGAGATAGATAGAGAGAGAGAGAGAGAGAGAGAGATAGAGAGAGATAGAGAGAGGGGAGAGAGAGAAAAAGAGAGAGAGAAACTTTTGTTGGATCGGATCGGTAGGATAAACCCTTTGTTTTCCAGACGGCTCACCGTACCCGCTTTTGACATCACAACATCACCGGGACGATTGTACACATTCAGAAATTACGCGTTCGACAAACCATTTGGAAGTAAACTGGACAAGGAGCAGGACATTTTGTTTAGAGACGCGGCCAGAGCTAGCAGGTAGGGAAGATTTGTAGGGTTCTTTTATTTTTAGGGTGGGGGGTGGGGATGAAGTTCACGAAGTTCCCTGGGGAAAACAGTCTGGGACGAAGTTCCCTGGGGAAAACAGTCTGGGACGAAGTTCCCCTTGGAAAACAGTCTGGGACGAAGTTCCCCGGGGAAAACAGTTGTCTTTATCTAAGCTGTAATCTTGAAAAAGACGTATGGATGAAGCGACCTATGTAGAAATGCATCTAAACTTTTACATGCAACCTGGTTTGCCTGAGCAGTATAAGTTACCCAGTTGACGCAAAGCTTACCTTATTTGTGTGCGATTTCAGTGCGGCTCCCACATACTTTGAGCCCTTCCACTACCGGGACCGGAAGCTTGTGGATGGATCGTTTGTGGCCAACTCGCCGCTGAACATTTTGTGGAGAGTGAGTGCTTTTTTCTTATTTTACACTTCTTGCATGCTAGCTATATGCCTGTTACCTGCGGCGTATCTGCCGCGCCCCTTTCTCCCTCTTTCGACATACAAAAAGAGCGCCGCTGGCGCGCCATCTTTTCGCCGCGCACACCCGCACACTTTTCCCGCCTTTGTGCGCATCATGACTCATGACTGCCAAGTTCCGGATGATCCTGATAATAAATTGCTCGGCCTTCAGTTTCTATCTTACACGTTTTTTCAGGAGTACGATAACTTCTACAAATTCGACAATAAGATCCGGCTACACGGAGTTGTATCTATCGGAACGGGAGAACCAGCACTTATTGAGAGGAAAATGAAAGATTCAACAACTCTCAAGAGAAAAGCGTTCAATATCGCAACTGTGGGCACGATCATACTCGAGCAGGTACTGTATTCTACTCTATCTTGGTATACGCTTCAAGAGCGTGCCCCTTTATTCAAGAGTGGAAATACAGTTTCAAAGTTTGCGTATGACATGTTCCGCAGAGGTCCTGGTATACGGTGTTTTCTTGAACTATAGGTGTGGTTCCGGTGTAGTAGGTACTGTAATTATGGTATGCTGTTTATTTGTGCACCATAGTTCTGGGATATTGTTTATATAGTTTACGTAGCTTCTCTGAGATGTTTGATTACACTGGGAAACCGTATGTGGTAATACGTAATGTTTCATTGACAACCTTTATTCACTGCCAAGTTTTGCTGAAGTACTTTACCTGTGAATGTTACAAATGCCCAAAAGCAAGGTTACCGTACAACTAGATTATCTGTAAATGTTTGCAGTGTGTGGGCCAGGACCTGTGCCAGGTTGAAGCCGCTCGCGACCGCAGTCACGCCTATAATGTGCCATTCATTCGCCTGTCGCCCTCGGGAATCAATGTTAGAATCGATCAGGTAGATGACGGAAAGCTGTTGGATATGATTTGGAACACGTTTGTTTGGCTGGTGAGTTTTTATTGATTTATTTTGAATTAGTGTGCTGATATACGGTATTTTGTCGTCTCTCTCTCTGTCTCTCTCTCTCTCTCTCTCTCTCTCTCTCGGAATCTCTCCTACTCTGAATCTCCCTGTGAGTCTCTCGTTGAGTCTTTCTCTATATCTCCTAGATCTCATAACACTCTGTCTGTGCACGGGGTCAAATCAAATATTATGAATATCAAATAACTACGAGTGGGAAGTGAGAGCATCTGAGCATCATATAACAATTGTTGCCAGCTATCGTAATTATCTTTATCTAATTATTATTACAGTACGACAAAGTGTCCGAGGTTGACAAAATCGGCGAACTAATGTTCAAATTGCACGCGGATCCAGAGAACAAAGCACGCCAACGGAGGAGCAACACCATTTTGTAGAATTGGATGATAATTAGGTTAATTGCCTAGTGCATGATTAGATGTCACGATAATTGCCTAGTGCAGACGCTAAGATCATGAAGGGTTGGGTCCTATGCGGGCCCTAAACCTGCGCCGAAACCTGCGCTTAAGCCTGTGCGGTTCGGCATGTCTGCGCTAAGAATTTATTGTCTTCTTTTGTTTGTTTTTTCCTTTTAGTCCATGCTTTATGTGAGAAAAACTTGTGCTTTATTGCAGTCTTTTTTTTCTTTTGAGTACCCGCTCATTTTAGGCTGATTTTATGTTTTATGTTTATTATTGCTTAGTTCAAATTATAGCATTTGGAATAGGTTCAGAGAGTTTTTATTTAATACCCCATATTACATGGGAGCGCGCGGTGGCCAAAACCGGCGCTTGTGGGTTTGCGGTTGTGCCGCGGTTCGAAAATTACTCCCAGCTCTGCCGTATGATATTTTTCGTGTGTGTGCGAGAATGCGGCCGCGCTCTCGCCGCGTATTCCCATTGTTTTATACCGCCGTTCAATAACGTGTTACCCTGAAAACGTACCGGTATTCCGATATCTTCACCAGTCCCAGTGATTTCACCCTTTTTTTATTTAATTTCTAATTTTTAAAGCGATGTGGCACGTGGTTTATGAAGAATGTGTTGGTGCAAATGCTTATATGCGTGATCCACCTGTTCCTATACCCGCACCGAAATTTCCAATTGTCCATTTTTGCAAAACCACGTGCCATACCGCTTTACTGCCATGATAGTCATATATTGATTCTTTAGGCGAACCACAAATATCCCCTTCCTGCCTGTATGTACCCTTGAATGTTCGCATTTATCTATGTATTTATTACGTTTAGTTGTTATTATACATCTATTTTATCATTATCACGACGAGTCTTGAGTAAATGCCCAATTCTTTTTCCTTTGCCATATGCAACGTTGTGCCGTTTGAGTTTTTTAGTAGTATTTTTATTTTAAGGCCTTTTAAGGCTGTGGATACAGAAAAGAGGCTAGCTGTCGATAGTATTCACTAATATTGTCAGAATATTTTCTGAAGAACGTAATTGGTGTGATGGTGTAGTGGTTAGCACAGTGGATCGGCAAACCACAGGCTCTGGTTCGGTTCCTGATAACCTCCGAAACTTATCGCGTCTAGTCTATTCCATGTAAAATAGCATATTTGTGAAATTGAAATTTACTACAAAAATCTCGATTATGTGCAATTTTTATCGACTTTGTCCTAAACTGTGATTTTTATTTTTGAGTTGTTAGGATTCTTTAAAGCGAAATACCGGCCGGTTTTTGAAACACATCGTGGACAACTGAATTCTTACGTTTTTATGCTAATTTACTCGAATTTAGCTCGATTTTTTATTCTAATTTATGTTCATTTGCATAAGCTGCATAATGCTGGTCTATTCGATGTGTTTCAAAAACCAGCCGGTATTTCGCTTTAGTGATAAATTCCCTATAACCAGTGGGAACCTTGCCCAATTTTTAAGTTATATAACATTTTAGTTAATTGAGGTATAACATTATTAGGGTTTTCAATAAGTCTCTTTGTGTATGTAGGTGATTAATACTTATATGTATAGTGTAATTAGGAGTTCTTTTATCGTTCGGGTAGTGCATTATTTGTAGCATGTTATGTGTACTGTAGGCATTTGAATAATAGTTAATTTGAATATGACCCTTTTTGTAGCTACACTGATTTTTCACTTATAGCTAATATGCAAAAAAGTTAGATTTATGTTTCTTTTAGGTAACGATTTATGAAATTACTTTTGTAACTAATAGATAAAATAGTAATGTTTGAAAGAGAGTTTTATTTTTTTCCTGTATATACAGAAGCCGTAAAAATGGTACAGTATGTGCTATACTTTCGACATTTACTGTATGATTAGCATAGAATTTTTATGCATTTTCCAAATCATAAAGCGAAATACCGGCCGGTTTTTTAAACACATCACGGACAACTGAATTCGTACGTGTCTATGCTAAGTTACTCGAATTTCGGTCGATATTTATTCTAATTTATGTTCATTTACATGAGCTGCTTAATTCAAAACCCGTCCGATATTTCGCTTTAATTTTTCTGTCCCAATGCCTGTGAAATTTCCGAATTGTGATCCATTGCTTTGTCTTTTCTTTTTGCAATTTTATGTTAGAAATAAAGATTTATACTGTGGATGAGTATACATTTTGGTTCAGAATGGCAATGCCTTAGCATATATCTGAGTGGAGTATATGATGACAAATTGACACTAATTATGTATTACCAGACGGCTGAAGCGCCTTTCCATGCTTATAAAGCGTCTGTAACGTAGATGAAAATCTTACGAATGAACACATGCATCGTTCTTTTACGTGAGATTATCCTAAGTTGAGTCGCGGCACTCTTTCATATCCAAAGCGGAACAATTTATTTGAATGATACTTCTGTAGCGTGAGTGTTAGCGCACGCTACAGTTACTCTTTGATATAATAATATTTGTAAAACTTATTGATCGACAAGGTATATGTTTGGGTAGATTGTTTTTGTGAAGTTTAATAAATGGCTAGGTTTTATAAATGAGTTTTTTTTTAATCTGCACTTCTGTTGCACAAAGTGAAGTTGTTTTCTGCGGGAAGAGAAAGTGTAAAAAGATTTATGGCGTGAATTTGAAACATGTGTGAGGGGAGAGTAGGGGGATTTCAAACAAACAAAAAAGACATTTTTTTAAACTTCACATGACCTTTGCTTGTTATTTACAGCAATGAAATTATCTCAAAAATCTGTTTGACTCTCGTCTTACTAGGGAAGGTAATTTGGCATTTCTTGATTTGCATGAGTATGGTCCATTTGCTTACAATTAGATTTAAATTGGGAGAGGCCCATGAGAGAAAAGTTTTCCTTAATTTACTTACACAGGATGTCCTGAATTTTAGAAATACTTCTGTGAAAACAGCATTTCTTTACACCTAGAACTCAGAGAGTTATTCCCCGGCAAACTGTTCGGCCAGGTACCGTAGTCAGAACGTTTTTACGGTTTATATCCGTTCATTTTCATCCTTTCTCTTCCGAGTAATGTTAAAACGAATGAAAATCATTCCTATGATATAAACAGGGCGTTTTCAATACTGTAATGCCCAAAAGCGCAAAAATTTATTCTGACTACGGTACCGGAGAATAAAGTATTTCTAAAATTCCGGACATCCTGTGTAAGTAAATTAAGGACAACTGTTTTCTCATGGGCCTCTTCCTTTAACCCTTAGTTGAATAATTGTAAGTAAGAAGTAAAATAAGTGCTCAAAGTTCAGCTCAAGAATTAGCAAACAACAAAGTGGTATGGAACCGGCGTACAAATACAGTAGTGAAAATTATTTTTGCTGATCGTTATTCAAAAGAATGCTCCAAGTTGGCACTGCAACATGCAACTTCAGTATGTCGATTTTTATGAACTAGGTCATTTAAAGTTACATAACGGCCGGTTTTTGAAACGTATGCTGGGCGTTGTATGAAAATGAATCCTAGAAACCAAATAATTATGAATTCATGCGTTTCTCTTTCTTCTTTTGTCTGTTCTACTGTTCATTATTCATAATTATGCACATATATTGAGATATTTGAGCGACAAATCGTCTAATTTTAAGTATTTCATTATTTCATTCAACTAAACAAATTAATATTTCAATGTTTGAGTGTTGTCTCTTACTTACGCCGCGAGAAAGTAAGAAGAACTACTTGGCGTATTCCAGAAGAGATACGGTATCGGAGACCTATTCGATCGGAACAGGTGGGATAATTCTTTCCTTATTCCCTTCTGTAATCATCACTGTTGTTTTGTGATTCCTTTATTCGTTTTTTTTTCGGGTATCGCGATATATACTGTATGGTAATTGCAATGCAAAGAGTTGTTGTTTGTAACGCAGGTGATGAATGTAATAGGCTCGCGCAACACTGAATCATGTCAATTACAACGCGAAAATCTCTTTTTAATTCCTTTTAATGAGTATAATAAATGTTCAAATATAAAAATATTCAAATGATGCGCGGCGAATCAGGTGCTCCAACGTCTCGCCGCGCACATCGCCGGGTCTCCCCTGTCTCGCCAGGTTCTCGTGAAAGTCGCGGAAACCTGGCGAAGTCACAGCGCACCCTTTTATCTGGTTCTATATTAATTTTCGCGTTTTCATAAATAGAGTCGCCGCCCCTAAGTAAGTAAAGTTAACTTCAGGGAAAACATGTGAAAATATAATTACCCATAAATTTACCATTTTTAACGGAAAGTTGCTTGGTTTTTTTTCCATTTCGTGTGTTGATATGCAACCAAGGGCAACCAAGCTTCTTTTTTTCACTATTCCACGTCCGCGTTGCCATTTGGTGTTTGATTGCTTTATTTATTGTTCGACTTCCCTTTATGCCTTTCGTTTTAGGCCAACAACAACATAGAGGCTCTATGTTGTTGTTGGCCTAAAACGAAACTCTGAAAAAGGGAGCCTACTTCTTGCCGCTCACCTCACTCTGCCTTCGCCAGGTTCTCGCGATAAATCCGCTCTCGAGAATCTGGCACGAGCGCCGCGCACCTGTTGGTCCAGCATCGATATTCATAACTTTGGAACAAGCCAACGTAACAGATACAGAGGCTACATTTTTAGACATACACCTTAAAAAACAAGACAACTGGATTATAAATTTGTACAACAAAACTGATGACTATTCATTCGAAGTTAACCGATTTCCTATGTATGATACGCAACTATGTATGTCTATAAGACACAACTGTATAATAGATGAAACTATTAGAATTAGCCGTTGTACTTCTGATATTAGCCTATTCAAAAGCAAATTAAAGGAACTCTACAGTAAACTTACTCGTAATGGCTACCCCCGTAGCATTATTATCAAAATGTTCGTTAAAGGAGGAGGCTCACGAGAATGGAGTGCTCGAATGGTTTCCTTTTATCGAAATATGATGGTATTAAGTTCCGAAAGACATGCTTTACAATGCAAAAGCTTTTAACTGGAAGGAGTAAATCAAGATAAAACTATGAATTCAATCAAAATTTTGGACCGTAAAAAATAGTTGATTTCCATAGTGGGCATGCAAATTTTGTGCTGGCTTGCAAAATGACTTGTAAATTTGCATGTTTAGCTTTGAAGTCTACCTTGCATACGATAGGTTATTTTATTTGACTTCGAGTTCTTAGATTAATTAATTGCTCCAAACTAAAGCGCTGAACCTTATAATACTTGTTTTTTGGAAGATAAACCCATTATCCTTCGATAAAAGGAAACTATTTGAGCACTTCATTCTCGTGAGCCTCCTCCTTTAAAGGTTTTTATGTATATCCCATTATTTCACATAAGTTTAAGGCATCCCCGAAACATCTCTCCTCCTGGGCCCATGGTATTTAAACTACAGTTTATACAAGATCAAAGTTCAAAATACATTCTCGGGCTATTCGGGTGCAAAGGGTAACGCAACGCGTACGCACTATTAAGTTTTACCTTAGAGAGTTATTCTGCATTAACGCATTATTGATTCCACACACATCCCCTTCTTCGTTACTTACTTTAATTAATGCTTCTATATTTTTTCCAATATTACTCTTATTCTCATAAATATATGTTTTGTCATTCTTAATGATAAAATTTTATATGATAATATAACTCAGGGTGTCGCACTGACGAGTACCCCCGCCCTGAGAAATCCTCGTCTGCGGCTAGGGGGTCGAAACGAGGTCCGTACGGTATAATATTCTAGCTTATAGATTACTCGTTTTAAAGTCTTTAAAATTTTTAATATACTGCTTTCATTCAGTCTTTCGTTTTAGCAATATTTATAATTTCAATATTACATCTATCTTTTATTTATATTGTTCGTCTTGTTTTGGAGCCAGGTTGTCGCCGCGCACCACTCAAGTTTTATCAATGCCCTTCCAAAACTCACGCGATAACCAAATTGCTTCTACTCGATTTTTTGTGTTTATATTTTTTCCTTGTTTGTTCGGGTCTCTCGGACGTTTAATAGGAAACTGGAAACTAAATGACCTCTCTTTTGCGTTGACGGTCAATTTATCTATTCGCGTTCTTTTTCTCTTTTTTTTGCTTCTCTCTCTCTGTCTCTCTCTGTCTGTCTCTCTCAGAGTGACTACAGACTCTCTCAATGAACTGCGATTTCGCACCGGAAAAGTGGGCTGTGCGAATTCGCGCAGCAAACTTTCCAAATTCGCACCGGCAAAATACCCGGTGCGAAATCGCAGACTCTCATGTGCTCTGCGAATTCGCACCGAAAAACATAAAAAATATTTCCCCCCTCTCCGCAGTGCCTGCTCTCTCGCCTGGGATTTTGCACTGCGAATTCGCAGAGCAAGAAACCCAAAAAGAATTCCAAGTGAATTCTTTTTGGTTTTTTTCCGGTGCGAATTCGCAGAACAACATCCTAGGATACAGATAACTATTACGACGGTTAATTTTTAATCAAATTCTATAGCCACTTTGTTTTGAAACATATACTGGACAGCCGCATTTCGATTGTATGCAAATTTCAATGCCAGCGTGTTCCGGAAGTGCACAGAAGTGGAACCACGTCGCATACCACTTTGAAACTAGTTCTTATGTCTCCTAATTTTTGTTTTAACTTATCGAAGGAAATTTTTTGTTTATGTTTATTTTCCCATCTTTGATCTGATATTTAGACTTTTAATTGCTGTTTAGATTGTATTTATATTACGAAATATTTCCTAATGGAAAAAGGGAAGCTTATTCACTAAAAGATCAGCACCGAATTTCGTCATTTTGTTGGGGTTTTTATTTACTATTTTCAGTGGGATGAGTCATGGTTGTGTACGTGCACTGGGTGCGTATATAAAGAACGCTGGCACAGAAAGAGAGACCACTTTAAAATCAATGCACAGCGTTTTGCTGAGATTTGAATTTATATTTAAAGCGAAATACCGGCCGGTTTTTGAAACACATCGAGTACATCAGTATTCTTATGCAAATGAGCATAAATTAGAATAAAAATCGAGCTAAATTCGAACAAAATTGTCCATGATGCGTTTCAAAAACCAGCCGGTATTTCGTTTTAACAAAACTTATTAGTAGTTCATTAAGATTAATATTTGGATTTATAAGGTATTGAGTATTTATAAACTGTATTATAAATTTTTTCTTGGATATTATTATGATTTTTAATCCGGGAGTTCCGCCGGGAATTGGCCATTCTATCTTGCTTTGCAAGTTCCCCCACACCGTTTCCGCGCATTCCCCACACCGTTTCCGCGCATCCCCCACACCGTTTCCGCGCATCCCCCACATCGTTTCCGCGCGTCCCCCACACCGTTTCCGCGCGTCCCCCGCACCGTTTCCGCGCGTCCCCCACACCGTTTCCGCGCATCCCCCACACTGTTTCCGCGCGCATATTATATTACTGGGTGCACTTTACCTTTACCTTTTTGCATTCTTCCTAGTTTGTTTGTTTGTCTTTATTTGTTTATGTATTTCTTTGTTGTTTTGTGTGCAGCTGCCCACTCTGCCTGAAATCTGTTGATTATTGAGAAAATATCGTGAAAAGAGTCAATAAAGATAAGAGTTTGCAAGTTCCTTAACCATTTTGTGCGTTATATTTGAAAAATGCGAATCTAGACACAAAACAGGCCATGAAAAAATCTACACTGAAGTTCCCTTCACCAGAAATAAAACCTAAAACGAGTTTTGTATCCATGTGCATGTGCCCTGTTAACAAGAAGTATTTTGGGTTTATTTGCCTTCTTCTTATATCCTTGTATTTGAATTGTTTACATATATCATCCATTTTCATTCTTTTTATGATTCCATTTTTCAAAATGTTCCTTTTCTATTTGCTCTTCACGGTTGACTCACAAAATGGACCAAAGTTTGTCTTTTTCATTTTTTTTGCGAATTTTCTTCCGGCGATTTCAACCCGAAAACCAATAAACAAAATGGGCAAAACGGAGAGATAACAAATAGGAAATGATTTTATTTGCTGGGTTTTTGTGTGGGATTTAATGGGTATGAATGATAACTCATCGCTGGGGGCTCTTTATAGCGCGCGCTGCGCTCTAACGATGTGCTTTTAGCTTGAAGCTTTTGACAAGTTAACGATTTCAATTTTTGAAGTTTAGGTTCGGATTGGCACTTGGTCGTCGTTTTTAGCTTGCAGGAATGGGAAGCATTTTGATTTTAATAATTCTTATATGGAGGCGTGCATGAGCATGATCAAATTGATACGTAATAGAAAATAAGTATATTGCAATAGTTAATAAAAAACTGCAATAGTTAAAAAAAAATCGATTATATGCGTCACTATATGTGTATATGCTATCAAAAACTAAAGAAATGCACAACAAGTTGGAAAGTGTAACGTCTTCTGTAGCGAGGTTTTTGACCATGAAATACTGTAGAGTACTGTAGACTACTGTAGATTTCCCCAATAAACTTTAATTTGTCATTTGATCTTACTTCTTACCACTGCAACTTTTGCAGACCAATGATTAGATTATCTTTCCGCAAACGCGATGTTTAGCCCCAGATATTGCGTTACTTACGATTTACAACACACTTTATTTTTCGCGTTTTGAGAGAGAAAATTGAAAAGCAAGGACATTTTCGGTCTTTTTTCTGACCTTTTTTTGTATTTTTCTCATTTGAACACCGCTAAGTTCACTTCCTTGTGTTGGGTGTGTAGGATATATAAAAGGAACATAGTTGTTCTTGCAATCTGTTATCGTGACAGAAAATGCTGCTGGAATCTTTACTAAATACTAGATTATATTTTGTGCTACTATACTGACATTGAACAGGAGCTATACAGGATCATGAGGTATTTTTTAGATTAAAAAGGCTTACGGCAATTTTATCTACAATATATAATAATAATTTATTACGCACAAAGACAATCAAAGAAAGCAATGTAACGTGCAGTTTGTGTTATAAAATACACATAATAAATAAAACATAATAAAGCAGTAGTAAAATGTCTCAGCAAGCAAATTCGAAGTAAATCACAGGAAATTCGTATATGTTACAATGTAAGTTGCTAGGCTCATGTTGTACTCATGTTGTATTTTAAACTATTATGGGAGAGTAAGATTCGTTTGGGATGATTTATTGAATTGGTTTGAGTGCATGTTGAATGTTGAACTAGCTGAACGCAAGAGTATCTGTGCGTGCGCGCGCACTCTCGCACTTGTACCGCTCGTGTCTGTTGGCGCTATTGTTGCGCGAGCACGTTACCGCATGCAACCCAGATATCATCTGCCTGAATCCTTCTTATTGTTCTCTCTCTCATTTTTTTAATTACGAAAGGGTGTGCGAAAGGTTTGGCGTGCGCCTACAGTATTCTATTCGCTATGACACATCTATTGAGAGAGTATCCTGTTCTGTATGCATCTAATTGGTTAATTTCACAGTATCGCCTTTCTTTGCAAGAACCCCTAAACTTCATTTTGAAGTTACACTAAAAGATTTCATTCAGTATGTTTGAATGTGGTTGATTATTTTGCGATTTATCCTTTGGGCAAAGCCCCAGATTTTCTATTTTCTTTTAAATCACCTATGACTTATGACTAGCAATAAGTATTTATTAATGTCGTTCTTTTTTCAGAACAAGACACAAATATGTCAGTCGTTGCTCACGAGCACTCGGTGGATTGCCGTGAAGTTCCCATTGAAAAGGTTACTGTATTCTCGGACCGAGCAGAGATTAAGCGATCGGTTACAGTACCACTACAACTGGGAAACAATGAAGTGATGATCAAGGTGAGTATACGGTATTTCATGGAGAATCGACATTACAGGACTTACACTTGGTATCCATAGGAGTTGCCTAGCGCAAGCACACTGCAACTTGGCGCAGTAGCAGTACAAAAACGAGGGATATGATACATCGGTGTGGCGCTTTGCTCTGCCGTCTACGCGCAGTGTTCAATCCCTATCGGCGCACCTAATTTCAGTAGTTCAAATTAAAGCGAATTAGCGGTCGGTCTCCAACAAAAAATACAGAAAGCGGAGTAGTAAAAAACCGTGCGTTGGTTACACATGTGAACACCGCGCTTGTTTTTATATTTATTTTTGTTTATAGCCGATTTTAAACTATTTTTTTGGTGAAAAAACCCAAACCGGGTGGTATTTCGCTTTAACTCGAAATGGGTTTCCTCTCGAATTGCAATGAAATTGTTATACTTTCAGCACATTAGCGGTTCGGTGATCGATGATTCTGTGCGTGTTTCTGGAAGAGGAAATGCGGTCATTCACGAGGTGCAAGTGGCTCATCGCCAGGCGACGGAGAAGGAGAAGTCATGCCCACAGGTGGGGTAATACTGTAATACCTACAGTAACCGTATGCACGAACAGCGGGAACCTCCCAGGGTGGGAGAATTTGTCTCTGTGTATCTCTGATTCGTGTGATCCCTCTCTTTCTCTCACCTCCGTGCATACGGCCACGGGTTACGCTTACGCATTTTGTAATGTTTAGTCCATTTTGGTTTAGCGCTAAGTTCACGTAGAAATTTGCCTGATTTTTGAGAGTCAGTCGATAAACTGCTCGGTATCGTAGCAAGCAAGTACCTTTATTTAGAGTGATGTTGTTGCAAACGTTCGTGTGATTCTTGTTCAATGGAAAATCGATAAAATCCATAAAGAGAATACTATTTCTTTGAAAGTTCTATGAATTTCCATAAGCTGGGATTAAGCTAAACTTTTCAGGCACTTGAACTGCGCACAAAAATCGATGAGTTGGCTAAGGAATTCTCGGAGGTGCAGCAACGGCGCCAGGTGATCGCGAAGAAACGCGCCGCGCTCGAGAATATCATGAACAAGGTGGGCATGCGTTTCTACTTCTTAACTTTCCTACTCCTCTCCTAGGATTCCGATCTATGAATACCAGTAGATATTGATATTGATGACCCTTAGCTGAAGTAGTACCTATCCCGGAATAAGCTGCCAATCAGTGGTGTGGAACTTACCACTAGAACGCTGGTAATGAGTTGCGGTTGTTAATTAACTAATTCAGTGCTGGGTTTGATAGTTCGATTCCGCAATACCCATACCCCCGTTTGTCTATCATATTAAACGAGTGCGTAACAGTCATAAGTTTACGTTTGTCAGTGATGGTACATTAGTTGATAATACAGTAGTAGTGGTTCATGATACAGTAGTTTCCGGGATGCAAGATATATTTATTCCATTCCCAATCTTTCAGATGGGCACCACTGACAAAGAGGGCAATAGTTTGAACATCAATGAAGGAACTTTTGAGGGAATTCAGAAAATGTTCGACTTCTATGAGGATAAGGTCATCCAGTTACAGTGGGTTTTTATAATTAATTAATGTAATATCTTAAATTAGCATCTGTATTTCTGAGCTCAGTTAATTTAGTTGCATCGCTTCCTAGAGCCGATGCTGTAAGAAATATTTTCAATAGATATTTGTTTCAATAATAACTTACATAATCTCCTCATTGAATTCCAGTGGCACCGATGACGACTTGAAGAAATCGGAAACTGAACTCAATGAGAAGTTGAACATCCTTCGCTCGGAACACAATCGATACATCAACCCGGCAGCTGTCAAGTTAGTACTTGTACATCGTAGTCGTAGTTGTGCTGTAATTGGGCAGCTGTTAGTGGTAATTACCGAGCGATTATGAATTTTACCTCTTGATCAGGAGGACATTACCAATGTGTGTGTGCGACGAAGCAATCTTCGATCTTGCACTCCAATTCTGATTTCCAGAACTGTCACCGTAGTGCTTGAAGCGAGCGAGGCAGGAGAATGCGAGTTGGGCCTCGCCTATCAGATCTATGGAGCTAGCTGGCAGCCGACCTACGATGTTAGAGTCGACACCACCGATAAGAAGGAAATGCAGGTAATACTTACGCCGTACACTTTATACAATCAAAAACACGTGTTCAAAAGGTTGCCCCAAGTCCCATAAGCATAATATTCATTGGGGTGTGTAATGAATATCACGAATATATCGAGTGAACGAATGATCAAACTACCGTATTCCAGATCGGCTACTACGGTAACGTGCGTCAGCAGTCGGGTGAGGATTGGAATGGTTGTCAATTGGTTCTCTCCACAGCTAGACCTTCGGTTGGAGGAACCGTTCCTGAGTTGGGAACCCTTGATGTTAAGCTATACGTACCCCCGCCACCGCCTCAAACCAGAGTAAGTTAGAGATAATTTAAGAGAGAGAGACAGAGAGACAGAGAGAGAGAGGAAGAGGAAGAGAGAATATGTAAGGAGGAAAGAGCTGGAGAGGAGTAGTAGTGTGAGTTGAAGCTACTACTAGGTGGTTGATAACTTTCACTATTTTCAGACGATGGCGCGCGGTGGTGGCCCGATGGGATTTGGTGCCGCTCCCGCCGCTGCGATGATGAAGAACTCGCTGTTCTCCGGTGCTGCACCAGTAATGGAAGTTGCGGTAAGGTTTTTCAGTTCACTCACGTTCACTCCCGGAAAGTAGACAATAGTTGCAATAAAAAATCGCCATTTATTTGCTTACCGTCCAACGTACATTTCAAAAGCGGCTGTTATGCCGCTTTAGCGTTGCATTTAACATTTGAGTTCCCTATTTCAAATGTATCCTTTTGCAGACGGCATCTGTTTCCGAACAGGCACTTTCTTCTGAATTCGCTATTCTACGCCCAGCCGCCATCCCGCCTGACGGCTCTGATCATAAGGTAGATTTTTGAAGTTTTGTCTCATTTTAATTTTGTATTTTTTTTTTCATAGCTCCTTTATATGACGGCGTGTGTGTGTGTGTGTGTGTGCGTGTGTGTGTGTGTTGAAGTAAATGCCCACACTAGGATAGTTTCATCTCTTCGTTGGGATAGCAGGAGGGAAAGACATCGGTTTTAGAAGCTAATGAGGCACAGAAGTGGGAGAAAACTCCCTTCCCGCCACTAAAATAATATTTCCAGGTGACCATCGGGGTGGCCACCCTGAAGCCTATCCTCTCACATGAGTGTGTGCCGAGCAAGAACAATTCGGTATTCTTGACTGCGTCAACCATCAACTCCTCCGAGTTGCCTTTCCTTCCCGGACAGGCGTCGATCTTCCTCGATGGAAACTTCATCAGCAAGGTATGGCATTATGGTACTGTAGATTGTACTGTATCCTTGTTACGGTTTTCTGTACTGTTTTGTCATGGGGTTACGGTAGTTTGTTCTTTGTATCATGAGGTTACTGTAGTTTATTCTTGTGCTTTGTGATTTTGACCGTATGGATACTGTGGTTTTATGATGCTACTATAGATTCTACTTGTGTGTTTTGTCGAAAAGGTAACATAGTTTGTAACATTTTGCCATCAGGGTGCTGTAGATTGTACGTGGCTAGTTTACCATGAGGATGCTGTAGTTAGTACTTTGATTTCTATGTAAATTAGAATCTACACGCATGTTATGATGCAACAATTTTACATATAATTCCTTTCCAGTCGTCGCTGAAGGCCGTATCTCCGAACGAACGTTTCACCGTGTCCCTGGGCGTGGATTCTTCTGTGCGCGTTGACTACAAACCTGCGCATCAGAAGCAGGGAGAGGTGCGTTTTATTTGCAGCTCTTTATACACAAGCTAGTGTGCCGAATTGCGTTGGCGCAGTAAAAGAAAAAAGAATGGTTTTTTTAATCGAAGGCTTAGGCTTAGGCTTAGGCTCAGGAATGTAGGAATGAGAGAGAACTACGGTGTAGTTGCAGTAGTAGTTTTATGGCTAGCTGTTTAAATGTTCACAACCGCTGGGCACTTTCAAGAAACGTGTTGCCGAGGTTGATCACATTATAGATAAATATGAAACAATTAAATAAAAACAAAGATCTTGGTGAGAAAACTACTTATTCTTCAGGTGGGAATCATCAATAAGAATTCGACCTCCGTCAAGGAGCAGAAGATTGTTGTGCGAAACACGAAGAAGGAGCCGATTCTGATCACCGTCAAGGAGAACCTGCCGAGATCGACTGACGAGAAGATTAAGGTTAGTGTATAGCTGATATACCCCTCTGCATTTTTCTTTCTCGCTCTCTTTCTCTTCCTCTCTCTCCCCCCTCTCTCTCTCTCGCTCCCTTTCTCTCTCTCTCTCTCCCTTTCTCTCTCTCTCTCGCTCCCTTTCTCTCTCTCTCGCTCCCTCTCTCTCTCTCACCTCTCTCGGGGCTCTTCGTTGATTACGGTAACGCCAGTGCCGTTGAACTAGCACAACAAAAGAGCCTCCCTGTTTATGAATATTTTTTAAAGTGTTTCCAATCTTAGGTCAAGCTCATCTCGCCGGCGGCAAACGTCGCCCCCGCGCACGTTGAGGGCGAACCGCGCCGCGAGGGTGCTATAGTAACCCCGGCGCACAATATAGAGTGGACCATGATGGTGGCAGCCGGTCATCACAAGGAGCTGATTGTCAAGTGGCAGATTGACTACCCATCATCCGAGAAGCTGGAGTACCAGGAGAAATATTGATTTGGAAATTAGCATATGAAGCATGAAAGTGGGCGTGGTTTCATTTTTGTGCGCTAGTCATTACTCTTTTTGAAGTCTACTGTAGTTCATTATATGTTACTTGGTCTCGCGTACTGTATTTACATGGAACAGTGGCCCAATTTGTATGCTGTAGCCCCTTATAAGGGATTTATAATTGTGTAGAATTCTCATTACTAGCCGGTGTTTGCTCCATACGTATGTTTACCAAACATATTTACCAAAAACCAAGGATGCAGTTTACCGAACATGACACGTTTTCGATGATTTCTTTTACGAAAATATCGCACCATATTTGTTTATTGAGTATGCGTTCACTTATTTATAGTGCTTTGTTGTATTCCTTACTTAAATTTTTTTTGTTACTTGTATCAACCGTACTGTATTATATGTGTAATCCGTTTTCTAACTGGCTGTGTTAATTTGAGCATATACTGGGATACTGTACTAGCTAACTATTATGCTAATTTTTTGTCTAATGTGCGAACATGTCATACATGGTTTCAAAAACTGATTAGCATACTGTCCCTAGTACAGTAACTCAGAATATTAGCTACTGTATTGTTGGATGTCTTACGTTTCTTTTTCGTGTATATAAATTTGTCATTATTTTCCGAAATTTCTTTGTTCCGTTTGCACCGAAACTGTTGCAGTAGCGCAGTGTCATATCTTTTTGTTGATTTTATGTTATCGATTTTCGGTTAATTTCTTTTCGTATGATTCGTATTGATTATTGAATTTGTTCGAAGCTGTGCTTGTAGGTTAACCATAATAATTTAGTAATAATAATAAAAATAATATTTAGGTAATTCGACATCCCAAACATGGCTGCCGTACACGTTGTGGATTGCAGCGACGCCCCGATTGAGAGGGTTACAGTATTTTCGGATAGAGCTGAGATTAAGCGAAAAGTGGCTGTGGAACTACAGCCGGGAAGCAATGAAGTCGGAATTAGGGTGAGTTAATTTGAAGGTTCTACCACCTCGGGAAACTTTTTCCCCGATTGGGAATCTTAAACAGCATGGGGAACTATGTTAAAGGTTAAAGCGTTTAACCTTTAACGGAACAGGGAGAAATACGCTTCCCAATAAAATAGTATCGTAATTTGGGTCACTTACCGGTAATGAATCATGCTTCAGCACATCAACGGCAACGTGTTGGACGACTCTGTCCGTGTCTCCGGCCACGGAAGTGCTGTGATCCACGAGGTGAAGGTCGAGTACAGAACCGCCACCGAGAAGGAGAAGGCCTGTCCTGAGGTGAGAACCTAACCTTAGGTGCATTAGATACAGATCTTACCTTAGGTACCTAAGACCTCCCCCTCGCCCTAGAAACCCACCATTCTGTGGAAGAGTGAAAAAATGTTGCAAGGTATGCAGAATAGTTTTAAATGTTGAAATTTCGATGAGCACCTCACCGGAGCTCAGCTCGTAGCACGGTACTAAGGTCCACCTTAGTACAGTAGCTAAGGTTGCACTTTACATCATTCCAGTTCTATATGTGTTATGCAAAATATCGAGAGGAAACAATGTTCAGGCGCTGAAACTCCGTGACGAGGTGACCAGCCAGGAGAAGGCCGTGGCTCTCATTGAGATGAAGAGAAACATACTCACGAAGAAGAGAGAAGCACTCGAACAGATGATCAACAAGGTAAAGTGGTTAGTGCTGTTGATCGGTAGGCAAAGGACGTGGGTTCGATTCCCCCTCGTCGAAAACCCTTTTTGGGCGTGCATACTTAGCTGAAGTCTGAATCGGCCCGTCGTTTGTCAATTCTGGGCTGCGGGGGAAGTTTTGCTTCTTGGATGCGTGGAAGTGCGCCAGTGATGCGCGCACCGTGTTCCAATCGGCGAATCATCTGCGCCGCACACTTGTGGCGCAACTATTCCTGATTTTACATGCTTTGACGTGCGCCATGTTTGCGCGGCGCTGCTTTTTGCGCAGTCAGTGCGCGGCGCAACTGCGGCGTTTGATCAGTGAAGCTGAGACCAAATTCTTTTAGATGGGCACCACCGGTGAGAAGGGACTTGTGGATCTGAGCAGTGTCTCATTCGAGGGAATCGAAAGCCTCCTCACCTATTATGAAACCCAAGTCGTCACACTACAGTAAGTTTTACGTAAAGTACTTACTGTAAACGTAAAGTACATACTGTACGCCCTTAAGGCCTAAGGAACTTCACATTAGTTAAGGTTATAATCATAAAGGAAGTCATGATATGTGAAGTTCCTTAGGCCTTTACAATACCTACATTTATTATGACGTTCACACGTTCACAGTACCGATTGTCAAATTTAACCAGCTCTAAACCAACTTGTATAAAGCGAGAAAAGAATATCGCTCAAAGATTAAAATGAGTTTCTTTTTTGCAATTATGCCTTTCGTATTACTGATTTGTGAGTTCTGATTGTGAGTCTCACAGATTTGCTATAGAAGTAAGATATTGTATGATGTTCCTTGTTCCTAAATAACTACTTTTTTTTCAGCGAAAGCGATTCCGGATTAAAGGCAGAATTGGACGAATTAAACGAGAAATTGAATGTGACACGCACGGAACTCAACAAATTTTTGTATCCGGATGCGGTCAAGTATGTTCAGTTTTTTTATTTTGTTATAAAACTAGAACATACCAGGAATAAGTAAAAATGGG
The DNA here is from genome assembly GCA_036852015.1 of Pelodera strongyloides. Lineage (NCBI taxonomy): Eukaryota > Metazoa > Nematoda > Chromadorea > Rhabditida > Rhabditidae > Pelodera > Pelodera strongyloides. Next base: position 12,220 of record JAANDG010000628.1, on the reverse strand, counting down.
TCATACTGTACCAACTACCATCACGTTTAAAGCGAGGAAGTTATTACACGCAATTACGGTACTCTCTTTCACGTAACTCATCTAAATACATGACGGTCATACTGTACTAACAGGATCGTTCTGCACCAACGTAATTAGCGTACACTTTCAAAGTACATTTTGCGTGTTGTGGCATATTTTACTACCACTTTATTATGTTTTTTTGATTTAGTATGTGTATTTTATAACACAAATTGCACGTTACATTGCTTTCTTTGATTGTCTTTGTGCGTAATAAATTATTATTATTATTATTATACATATACCTCTGCAGGACCGTGACTGTCGTACTTGAGAGCGCCGATGGTGGTGCGGCTGAACTCACCCTCACCTATCAACTGTACGGTGCTTCATGGAGGCCCACTTATGACGTACGCGTCAATACAGATGACGATAATGCGGAGATGCAGGTGGGTTTGCTTACGTATTGCTCATGCAAGTTTTTGACTCAAGCTACTAGAAAGGGAACCTCAATATGGTGAAGCTTTTTCTCCGCTTTGAGAGCTAGGGGTTTCACGGTTATCCTGATTTCTACACCCGATAATTCTGAATAACTTTGTAACGAGCCTAGGCCAGTAGAATTTCTTAGTTAAACATTTAGGCACGGTAAACTTAAATAAAGTAAATTCTTATTGCGTTCAGATTGCCTATTACGGTGGAGTGCAGCAATCAACCGGCGAGACTTGGGATGGGTAGGCTGAGATTTATATTTTTGTGCCTTTGAAGAAATCAGCCCTTATCTGTGTTCTATCTTATACTGTTTATGTCTTTGTTCTATCTTATACTGTTTATTCCACTCTTTAAGTGTACAGTGTACAGTGTACATAATCAGGTAGAAACCAAATAGAAAGATCAGGGGGTCTAGCTACTTATGTCAGGAGGTCTACATACTTATGTGGTCTTTATCTTTATAAATATGTATATTATCCTCTTCAGTTGCCAGCTTGTACTCTCCACTGCCCGCCCGTGTGTCGGTGGCAATGTGCCCGAGTTGGGAACCCTCGATGTCCATTTATATCAACCACCCCAGGAAGTCGTGGTGAGAATAATTTTTTATGCCATAAATATTGCGGCGTGTGCCCGATTGTGTTAAGTTGTGCGCAGGTTGTGTGCCGCGCTCTTTAACTGTGCGAGATCACAGTCGCACATACAAATTTCCACAAATTCTACGGAAAGTGCGTAGTATAGACCAAGGTTATAAAGTTATAATCCCGGGGGGAGTGGGGGGGGGGGGCCGAAATTACCTTTGTAGAAATAGGTTCGTTAGGCAAAGGGGCGTTTTTATCACAGTAACTTTAGCTTTTCTGACTTGCAGGGTGTCTGCTATAGTGCGCAACCACAAATGATGGAAAGATGTATGAAGAAGAGTATGCGGTGCGCGCCCGAGATGGATATGCAAGTGGCCGTGAGTGAATTTGCATATTTCCCCTGATTTTTGCATGATATTTCAGGCAGCTCCGGTGCGCTACTCGTACATGGAATCTGCTCCGATGCGAATGGAATGCGCTCAGGAAGATCGCTTGGAGATGACTTATGCGGTAACGGAACGCTACAGCGTGTAGACTAGGCGAGGGACATGTAGCGTAGCCGTATGCGTGAAGCAGGGAGTATCCTCCCAAACCTCCCGCAGGAGCTTAGAGAAAACATGGACAATCTAGGAAACAAGGGCGATGTATTTAGGCTTTATGTGTGTTCTTGAAGGCTTGTGATTTAAGAGGACAGGCCCATAACACTTACTCTCCCCATCTTTCATGTTCAGTATGGCTTACTGTATTCGGTTTCAGACGTCGACCGTGAGCGAGCAGGCACTCTCCACCGAATTCCTCATCGCCCGCCCGGCTGCCATCCCTCCAGATGGTTCGTCGCATAAGGTAACAATTCCATGTACATATCTAAAGTTAAAATCGATATCTTTGGAAAATTCCTGATATCTTGTCAACGAAATCAGAGTCATACGCACGTGAAAAGTTATCCTGTGATTTATTTTTCCTTGAGGATGCTATATAATAATAACGGTGTATTGGCTAACAATCAATACAAAGAAAGAACGTCAACCGAAGGGAACCCTAAGACCCTAAGAAGGATATACGGAATACTTTTCATTAGGTTGTTTGTCTCACCTACGGTAACCACCTTTATTTGGCTTCCCTTAATATTTCCCCTTTCCAGGTGACCATCGGTGTGGCGACAGTCAACCCAAGCCTGGGACACGAGTGTGTGCCTTCTAAAGACACCAACGTCTTCCTGACTGCGTCTGCTACCAACACCTCAGATCTACCTTTCCTCCCCGGAGAAGCTTCTGTGTTCCTCGATGGAAACTTCATCAGCAAGGTACTTTGAATTTGAGCTGCTGAAATACTGATTGACTGAATGTTTGACTATCTCACTCACTCGTGTTGCCCAAATGAACAGGCGGGACAATTGTTCGGTTTCTAGCGCACAAGAGCAAATTTTGTACGTGACTTTTTTATGAAACTGGGCATGTGTTGCCACCGAAGTTGCATTTTACTTGTCACTGTAGTTACTGAATTATTATCTTTCTTGTTCACACAAAGGATAGTAAAAGTTTATATTTAAGTATCATTTTCTTGCAGACCCAGCTCAAGGCTGTCTCGCCGGGCGAACATTTCACAGTGTCGCTTGGCGTCGATGCAGCAGTGCGTGTCGATTACAAACCGGCTCATCAAGTACAAGGAGAGGTATCGATTGAGTAATTATTGACTGAGTGATTGCTTCTTTGTTGGGCATTGACTGTATACGGTATAATGGATTTGCTTCCCTTCACTATATCATAAATTAGAAAGTTGTTAGGTAATAATTATGACTTCACGAAATAGTTTTCTTACTGTAATTCCAAGGCGTAGTCCTTATAATTTGAAAGTTTTGATATTGAAACGTATCTTGACCAACTCCACCCTCATATATTGAAACGTATCTTGAACAACTCGACCCTCATATATTGAAACGTATCTTGAACAACTCCACCCTCATATATTGAAACGTATCTTGACCAACTCCACCCTCATATATTGAAACGTATCTTGACAACTCCCCTCATTGAAACGTATCTTGACCAACTCCACCCATATATTGAAACGTATCTTGACCAACTCCACCCTCATATATTGAAACGTATCTTGACCACTCCACCCTCATATATTGAAACGTATTGACCAACTCCATCATATTGAAACTATCTTGACAACTCCACCCTCATATATTGAAACGTATCTTGACCAACCCACCCCAACGTATCTTGAACATCTTGACCAACTCCACCCTCATATATTGAAACGTATCTTGACCAAACTCCACCCTCATATATTGAACGTATCTTGACCAACTCCACCCTATCATATATTGAAACGTATCTTGAACAACTCCACCCTCATATATTGAAACGTATCTTGACCAACTCCACCCTCATATATTGAAACGTATCTTGACCACTCACCCTCATATATTGAAACGTATCTCTGACCAACTCCACCCTCATATATTGAAACGTTATCTTGACCAACTCCACCCTCATATATTGAAACGTATCTTGACCAACTCCACCTCATATATTGAAACGTATCTTGACCAACTCCACCCTCATATATTGAACGTATCTTGACCACTCCATCGTTGACCATATATCTTGAACGTATCTTGACCAACTCCACCCTCATATATTAAACGTATCTTGACCAACTCCACCCTCATATATTGAAACGTATCTTGAACCAACTCCACCCTCATATATTGAAACGTATCTTGACCAACTACCCTCATATTGAAACGTATCTTGACCAACTCCACCCTCATATATTGAAACGTATCTTGACCAACTCCACCCTCATATATTGAAACGTATCTTGACCAACTCCACCCTCATATATTGAAACGTATCTTGAACAACTCCACCCTCATATATTGAAACGTATCTTTGAACCAACTCCACCCTCATATATTGAAACGTATCTTGACCAACTCCACCCTCATATATTGAAACGTATCTTGAACAACTCCACCCTCATATATTGAAACGTATCTTGACCAACTCCACCCTCATATATTGAAACGTATCTTGACCAACTCCACCCTCATATATTGAAACGTATCTTGAACAACTCCACCCTCATATATTGAAACGTATCTTGACCAACTCCACCCTCATATATTGAAACGTATCTTGAACCAACTCCACCCTCATATATTGAAACGTATCTTGACCAACTCCACCCTCATATATTGAAACGTATCTTGACCAACTCCACCCTCATATATTGAAACGTATCTTGACCAACTCCACCCTCATATATTGAAACGTATCTTGACCAACTCCACCCTCATATATTGAAACGTATCTTGACCAACTCCACCCTCATATATTGAAACGTATCTTGACCAACTCCACCCTCATATATTGAAACGTATCTTGACCAACTCCACCCTCATATATTGAAACGTATCTTGACCAACTCCACCCTCATATATTGAAACGTATCTTGAACCAACTCCACCCTCATATATTGAAACGTATCTTGACCAACTCCATCTATTGACTTGAACAACTCCACCCTCATATATTGAAACGTATCTTGACCAACTCCACCCTCATATATTGAAACGTATCTTGAACAACTCCACCCTCATATATTGAAACGTATCTTGACCAACTCCACCCTCATATATTGAAACGTATCTTGACCAACTCCACCCTCATATATTGAAACGTATCTTGACCAACTCCACCCTCATATATTGAAAACGTATCTTGAACCAACTTCCACCCTCATATATTGAAACGTATCTTGACCAACTCCACCCTCATATATTGAAACGTATCTTGACCAACTCCACCCTCATATATTGAAACGTATCTTGACCAACTCCACCCTCATATATTGAAACGTATCTTGACCAACTCCACCCTCCTATATTGAAACGTATCTTGACCAACTCCACCCTCATATATTGAAACGTATCTTGAACTCCACCCTCATATATTGAAACGTATCTTGACCAACTCCACCCTCATATATTGAAACGTATCTTGACCAACTCCACCCTCATATATTGAAACGTATCTTGACCAACTCCACCCTCATATATTGAAACGTATCTTGAACAACTCCACCCTCATATATTGAAACGTATCTTGAACAACTCCACCCTCATATATTGAAACGTATCTTGAACAACTCCACCCTCATATATTGAAACGTATCTTGACCAACTCCACCCTCATATATTGAAACGTATCTTGAACAACTCCACCCTCATATATTGAAACGTATCTTGACCAACTCCACCCTCATATATTGAAACGTATCTTGACCAACTCCACCCCATATATTGAAACGTATCTTGACCAACTCCACCCTCATATATTGAAACGTATCTTGACCAACTCCACCCTTATATATTGAAACGTATCTTGACCAATTTCACCCTCATATATTGAAACGTATCTTGACCAACTCCACCCTCATATATTGAAACGTATCTTGACCAACTCCACCCTCATATATTGAAACGTATCTTGACCAACTCCACCCTCATATATTGAAACGTATCTTGACCAACTCCACCCTCATATATTGAAACGTATTGACCAACTCCACCCTCATATATTGAAACGTATCTTGACCAACTCCACCCTCATATATTGAAACGTATCTTGACCAACTCCACCCTCATATATTGAAACGTATCTTGACCAACTCCACCCTCATATATTGAAACGTATCTTGACCAATTCCACCCTCATATATTGAAACGTATATTGACCAACTCCACCCTCATATATTGAAACGTATCTTGACCAACTCCACCCTCATATATTGAAACGTATCTTGACCAACTCCACCCTCATATATTGAAACGTATCTTGACCAACTCCACCCTCATATATTGAAACGTATCTTGACCAATCTTCCACCCTCATATATTGAAACGTATCTTGACCAACTCACCCTCATATATTGAACGTATCTTGACCAACTCCACCCTCATATATTGAAACGTATCTTGACCAACTCCACCCTCATATATTGAAACGTATCTTGACCAACTCCACCCTCATATATTGAAACGTATCTTGACCAACTCCACCCTCATATATTGAAAACGTATCTTGACCAACTCCAACCCACCTCATATATTGAAACGTATCTTGACCAACTCCACCCTCATATATTGAAACGTATCTTGACCAACTCCACCCTCATATATTGAAACGTATCTTGACCAACTCTCCACCCTCATATATTGAAACGTATCTTGACCAACTCCACCCTCCATATAGTGAAACGTATCTTGACCAACCTCCACCCTCATATATTGAAAACGTATATTGACCAACTCCACCCTCATATATTGAAAACGTATCTTGACCAACTCCACCCTCATATATTGAAACGTATCTTGACCAACTCCACCCTCATATTTGAAACGTATATTGACCAACTCCACCCTCATATATTGAAACGTATCTTGAACCAACTCCACCCTCATATATTGAAAACGTATATTGACCAACTCCACCCTCATATATTGAAACGTATCTTGACCAACTCCACCCTCATATATTGAAACGTATCTTGACCAACTCCAACCCTCATATATTGAAACGTATCTTGACCAACTCCACCCTCATATATTGAAACGTATCTTGACCAACTCCACCCTCATATATTGAAACGTATCTTGACCAACTCCACCCTCATATATTGAAACGTATCTTGACCAACTCCACCCTCATATATTGAAACGTATCTTGACCAACTCCACCCTCATATATTGAAACGTATCTTGACCAACCCCACACCCTCATATATTGAAACGTATCTTGACCAACTCCACCCTCATATATTGAAACGTATCTTGACCAACTCCACCCTCATATATTGAAACGTATCTTGACCAACTCCACCCTCATATATTGAAACGTATCTTGACCAACTCCACCCTCATATATTGAAACGTATCTTGACCAACTCCACCCTCATATATTGAAACGTATATTGACCAACTCCACCCTCATATATTGAAACGTATCTTGACCAACTTTCACCCTCATATATTGAAACGTATATTGACCAACTCCACCCTCATATATTGAAACGTATCTTGACCAACTCCACCCTCATATATTGAAACGTATCTTGACCAACTCCACCCTCATATATTGAAACGTATCTTGACCAACTCCACCCTTATATTGAAACGTATCTTGACCAATCCACCCTCATATATTGAAACGTATCTTGACCAACTCCACCCTCATATATTTTGAAACGTATCTTGACCAACTCCACCCTCATATATTGAAACGTATCTTGACCAACTCCACCCTCATATATTGAAACGTATCTTGACCAACTCCACCCTCATATATTGAAACGTATCTTGACCAACTCCACCCTCATATATTGAAACGTATCTTGACCAACTCCACCCTCATATATTGAAACGTATCTTGAACAACTCCACCCTCATATATTGAAACGTATCTTGAACAACTCCACCCTCATATATTGAAACGTATCTTGACCAACTCCACCCTCATATATTGAAACGTATCTTGACCAACTCCACCCTCATATATTGAAACGTATCTTGACCAACCCCACCTCATTTGAACGTATCTGACCAACTCCCCTCATATATTGAAACGTTCCTTGACCAACTCCACCCTTATATTGAAACGTATCTTGACCAACTTCACCCTCATATATTGAAACGTATCTTGACCAACTCCACCCTCATATATTGAAACGTATCTTGAACAACTCCACCCTCATATATTGAAACGTATCTTGAACAACTCCACCCTCATATATTGAAACGTATCTTGAACAACTCCACCCTCATATATTGAAACGTATCTTGACCAACTCCACCCTCATATATTGAAACGTATCTTGACCAACTCCACCCTCATATATTGAAACGTATCTTGAACAACTCCACCCTCATATATGAAACGTATTGACCAACTCCACCCTTATATTGAAACGTATCTGACCAATTTCACCCTCATATATTGAAAACGTATCTTGACCACTCCACCCTCTATATGAAACTCTTGAAACCAACTCCACCCTCATATATTGAAACGTATCTTGACCAACTCCACCCTCATATATTGAAACGTATCTTGACCAACTCCCACCCTATATATTGAAACGTATCTTGACCAAACCCCATATATTGAAACGAATATTGAACCAACTCCACCCTCATATATTGAAAACGTATCTTGACCAACCCACCCTCATATTGAAAACGTATCTTGACCAACTCCACCCTCATATATTGAAACGTATCTTGACCAACTCCACCCTCATATATTGAAACGTATCTTGACCAACTCCACCCTAATATATTGAAACGTATCTTGACCAACTCCACCCTCATATATTGAAACGTATCTTGACCAACTCCACCCTCATATATTGAAACGTATCTTGACCAACTCCACCCTCATATATTGAAACGTATCTTGACCAACTCACCCCACCCTCATATATTGAAACGTATCTTGACCAACTCCACCCTCATATATTGAAACGTATCTGACAACCCCCCTCATATATTGAAACTTGACCAACTCCACCCTCATATATTGAAACGTATCGACCAACTCCACCCTCATATATTGAAACGTATCTTGACCAACTCCACCCTCATATATTGAAACGTATCTTGACCAACTCCACCCTCATATATTGAAACGTATCTTGACCAACTCCACCCTCATATATTGAAACGTATCTTGACCAACTCCACCCCCCCCCCCCCCCCCCCCGCCCCCCCCCCCCCCCCCCCCCCCCCCCCCCCCCCCCCGTATCCCCCCCAACCCCCCCCCCCCCCCCCCCCCCCCCCCCCCCCCCCCCCCCCCCCCCCCCCCCCCCCCCCCACCCTCATATATTGAAACACAGCTCGACTGTTTCCCATAGCATAGCTTCAGATTTTAATTATTTTTCCCAGATCCCAGACTACCGTAGGTCCGTAGGTGACAATGGGTAAAGAGCCACATTAATCGTATAACTGTACCCGGTTCCAGGTGGGTATCATCAATAAGAACTCGACTTCGGTGAAGCAGCAGCTGATCACCGTCAAGAACACGAAGAATGAGGTTGTCGTGGTCACCATCAAGGAGCATGTGCCGAGATCGACTGATGAGAAGATCAAGGTATCTATTCTTCAGTTCATAATTCCATTAGAATAGTTATACCTGGATTACTTGGCCGACAGCTCCTACTTTGAAATGCGCAAAAAAAGGAGTGCAACAGCGAAAAACGAAGCCCACAGATTGGGGGGTTGCGGAAAGATGTACAATTTGAGTTGGCATATCTGCAGACGTATGCAGTAATACTGGGGGTGTGCTCCCAGTCTCCCAGTAGGAGGTGGGAGAAGCAGAGGATCACACTAATTAGTGAGGTGTTGAGACAGTTTCTCCCAACCAGGGAGGCTCCCACTGTCATAATGCCTGTATCAGGGTCACGGTGGGAGGATTGCCTTTGGTATCTTTCTAACTGATTAACAAATCTACTTCAGGTAAAACTGATCCACCCACCCGCAACAACGGGTACCGTCTCCGAGGGTGAGGCAAGAAAACTGGGAGCTGTCATTAATTCATCAAACAATCTTGAATGGACCGTGGCCGTCGATCAACAGTCAAAGCAGGAACTCCTTGTTAAATACCAGATCGACTTCCCCGGAACAGAGAAACTCGATTTTCAGGAGAAATTTTAGGCCTAGGTCGGGTTGAAGCTTGGGCTAAATATTGGACTTGAGCTTATTGTTAGAAGAACTATGATAATGATATAAGTTTGACACACCTTTTCAATTATATATATACTGTAAATATTCTAGTTCGCCCATTCATGTTGCTATATGCCCTGAGTACATGTTTATTTTAAAGAATATTTCGAGAGAAAATGTGAATATTGTGAAAAGCTAGAGCATAATATAATAAAGAATTGAGAAATCCGTCTATTCTCGTCGTGTTAAAGGGCTCAGTACTATAGTACTCAATCTGAGTGCCCGTTTGTTTGCGTATAGTGTTATGGGGTTTGCAAGTATGCCCGATTTTCCTTGCAAGTATCGAAAAATTTACCGTATCTTAGCACTACACGAGAATATCTACAGGCAGTTTTTACTACCGATCGCCACGGGACCATTTGTTCAACAAAAAATGTCTTTAATGGCGGATTTTCTATAGTGCGGATGTGTCAAAATTACGGTAAATGTGTGTAAAAAGCACATGATTTTGCGAATTGATACTTGCAAGGAAAACTCGCGGTTCTTGGCATACTTGGCAACCCCATTACAGACAAGTTAGAAAAGAAAACGGCACACAGCTAGAAAGTCGAAGAAGTATAAATGACGAAAATTTAGACAAGTGAAATCATAAAATTACTGAGATCGTAAACCATGTGTCTTGTGATCCTGAAATGAAGGGAAATAAGTTTACAATGGGTCAAACCAAGTACGGAATATCACACTATCAGTGCAAGGCTTCAAACAACTAGGCTAAAGTTAATTTGTGCGAAAAGGGAGAAAGAGGTCAATCTAAACATAATCTAATTATGGAAAGCCTTACCGTCACCGTAGGACCTGAAACTACAAAAACGAGATCTAGACTGCAAAATCTAGCAAAATCTGGGGTAAGATCCTCTTGAAATCTTCCATTGTGGTTGTTTGACGTCCAGCGCTCTTGGCAATAGTGGCAGCTCGGCGAAAAGACTCCTCAAATTGAACATAATAAGTTTCAGATAATTGTGTGCAGTTCACGGAGTATCACACCTATATACAGAGCCCTGGCCTTTCGAAACAGCACTACGAATGGGTAGTTCGAGAAACGAAAAAAACGAACCCCCTAAAGTTCTTACACCACGCCCATGATAGAAACTCGATTTTCAGGAGCCGCCTTGGGCCTAGGGTAGACGTCTAGGTCAAGGCTTAGACTCACTATTCGACTTCTTGTTTGAAGGATTATGGCTACGAAGCCCCTAAAGACCCACGTCATCCCCATAGAAAGCCCCGCAGACAGAGGGCCCGGAACCCGGAATGTCATGAGTGTCGGCAGCAGTCGTCGGGCACGATGCTCCTCTCGTCGCAGATAATAAAGCCTCTACTACGTTCCTGGGTGCGCAGCGCACCGCGTACCAGCCGCGCAAAGTGGAGCGCATGCGCAGCCAGCCGCGCAAATTGGAGTGCGGGCGTAGCCAGCCGCGTACCGCGCAGAGGGGCCCCGGCCAGCCGCGTAGTTTGCAAACTGGGTGCGCGGTGCCGCGGGGCTCCGGTCCTCAACCGTGCAGCGCACCCCCAGTCAACCGCGCAGGGGGCCCCCAGCCAACCGCGCACCCAGCCGCGCAATTTCGAAATATCCGCTGTCACCACCCAATGTTTCTTTTCGTTTATTAGACATGCGCCTTGTGGCCGAGTGGTCTAAGGCGCTTGCTTCAGAACATAATTAGTGAATTTCGTAGGTTCGATTCCTTTTCGGTGCATTTGTTTTGGGAATGTGGTCTGTCTTTTTATTTTTGAATTGGAGGGCTAACCGCGCAGGGGGGCACCGGCCAGCCGCGTAGGGGGGCACCGGCTAGCCGCGTAGGGGGGCACCGGCTAGCCGCGTAGGGGGGCACCGGCCAGCCGCGTAGGGGGGTAAAAAGAAGGGGCGAGCTCTCCTGGCTGGGGGTGCGCTGCGCGGTTGGAGACCAGAGTAATGCTTAGGTTTCTAACCCACAGATAATAAAGTCTAACCCTAAGCAGTTGATTATTTAGCGCGGTCAGCATCCGTAGCGCATCTCCACTGAGGGTCTTCGAAGGTGCACGACTGGTAGACTGAAATAAAGTATACAATGAAAAGAAACTACTTATGTAAACTGTAAGGCAAAGGTCAGGTCGGTGAGATCAAAAACGAATCACGAGGTTCCCAATAGAATGGTATTAGTAGCTGGACAACTGCAATCCCATGTACTGTATGCAAATTTTGAGTTTGTATGTTCGAGAACACACAATGGAACACACATAATAGCTGGGAAGGCAATGAATCAATATACGTTGAAACCACATGCCATATCGCTTAAAGCGAAATGCCAGCCCCTTTGGAAAATTTGCATATGATAAGCAAATCCTATGTATCCTATGCTAATTTTGTACGATTGCCGTGGACGATCGT
>JAANDG010000627.1:0-83188 GCA_036852015.1 Pelodera strongyloides | reverse complement strand
CCTTTTACACTATAAATCATCACCAGACCCTGAACAACCAAAATTACAAGTTGATACCGTATAAATTCATAATATAATACGTGGACAGTGAAGGCAACCAAACACAATTGCGCCGGGTTCGGGTGAAAGAGAATATTAATTTGATAATAATTGTGACGTGACAATAGAGAATTGCAATACATAACAATATTGCGTGACAAAAAAAAGAGCTATTGGACCTTTGTTGGGATTGAACCCGCGTCTTTTGATTATCGCCCTAGAGCGTTAACCACTGCACTATGAACATGTAGTTTCCAAAACGCGTTGTGCTTTATACAGCTTTTACATTATTCAGTTACAGTTCATATATAGTTACTATACTACAGTCTGTTACAATTTTCTTACTTCAGTTAAAACGGGTTACAATATGAAACAAAACTAATCGTTCAACAAGAAGAATTCACAAGACGACGGAAAACAAACAAAGAGGATCATGCAAATTAAGTTATTTAAGTCATCTAGCATAAGCCAGTAATAGAGGAAACGAGTAAACGAATTAACACTTTACAAATAACAAACGATTTGAAATGCACCAGAACAAATAAGGAAATGATGGTTGAAGGTTGAAGTAAGAAAAATAATTCGAAAGAGCAGAGTACCTTTTGAAGTTTTCTAATGCACAGTATCATAATAATGCTTTGGAACTAAATGAACATAATAACTAACATAACAAAAAGGTAAAACACAAGTATTCATCTGTCTGCTGGTAGCACTCATACTGCTGTAGTACTGAATTATAATAAAAATTGCACTTGACAAGTTTTTGCATATTCGGTCGCATTCTAATTTCCGTTCCCATGCTAATTTAGAGTGTGAGCGCGCGCTTCTTTTTGAGAAGGAGATAGGGAGGCAAAAATGGGTGGGTGGTACGTTTCAACATTTATTCAAATGAATCGAAATGTGGTTCCAACTTCTAACTGGTATGGTAAAACATAAAAAGTGAACAAAAATCAATTGAAGGGTTGTTTCACACTACAAAGCACTAATGCATTATGAATGGTATTAATTTATAATTTAAACACATGTATTCATATATTACAGTTGTTTAACTTCCCATGTCCGGAAGTTTTTTTTGGAATTAAAGTTAATAGTGATAATATATTACTATAGGAGAATGAAAAATTATAGGAAAAGGAGTGGATGTGAGTGTGGATGACAAATAAATATGAATTGTTTTTAGTGACTGCGACGCATATGAATGCGGCCGCTTTGCTGTTGGCAAGTGACTTATAGCTTATAGGGATGGGGTCACTAGGAATGACGTTGTTTTTTATCTCACTTTATTTTCTACAAGAGATATTGAACTTGAACACAAAAAGTTGTATTTAATTTTAATACTCGCGAAGATATTGGGCAAGAAAGAGAACGATGTTTGCCTCCAAAAAAGGTAATTGTCCTATGATGCAGCTGGTAGCAAATGGCGGTGTTTCCGCAAAGAAAACTACAGTCGGTAATTTGCAACAGACAAAATATGGCAGATAATTAATTGAACAGCTCCAAATTGTGGATACGCCTTTACCTTTTTGGCGAGAAATATCAATGCCTATGCCTCGTTGTTTAATGTCTCTGTGAGGAGAGAGATTGAATCTTTTATTATAGTCTAAATTTTTATTACCCAAGGTAGAAAATAATGAAACATTAAATATAGAGGCAAGACTATTTCTAGTGATCCCATCCCTTTAATCCATCTGCACACTACGAGTACGATATGATAGGGGTTTGAGCCATAAGTATGATATGGGCTAGCGATTGATTGTTTTATGTAGCAGTAAACGATAACGGTAAATATTGTATAGTTGCCCACCGAGAAGTTAGCAATGTATTCTTTGAAATGTGAACGATCAGCTGTACTTCAAGCGTGAATCCTGGTGCGATTCATTCAACTTTTGCTTTGATATTCGCAATGACTAAAAGAAAACTCGAGCGGGATGAATATTTTCATTGCGAATGCGCGCTGGCTATCATCTATTTTGGTAACACGACGCTCAGTTTAAACGTTTAAATGTTTATTAGACTCTTAGATAAAGTGATAAAGAATTCTGAAAACTAGACGCATGTAATGTAGTTTGACCTTTTCATACAGACAGAACCTGATTTTCGCACAGTATCCAATTTCAGGCACGCATTCAAAAAAGGGCCGCGGATGTAAACCTGCGATACCTGACTGATCGGAATCAGATGATGTGGAGAAACAGGTCGACGAGGTACCGTGGTCAGAAAGGTTAATGTACGTTTGTACGGTTTATATCCGTCCATTAGCATTCTTCCTCTACATAATAATTGTTAAACGAACGAAGAACATTCATACGATTATAACTAAGCGTTTCCCATACTGTAGTGCCTAAACGAGCAAAAATTGATTCTGACTACGGTACCTGGCCGAACTATTTGCCTTGGAATAACTCTGCGAGTTCTAGGCTTTGAGAAATGCGGTTTTCACAGTAATATTTCTGAAATTCCGGACATTCTGTGCAAGTAGCTTGAGGAATACTTTTTCCTCGTGGGCCTCTCCCTTTAAGTTGAATAAGGTTCTACTAGCTAGGTCCGTCTACGTTCTTTAAGGTACACTGGCGGCGCCAATTCGGAACACTACTACGTTCTTAAGCGCGCGGTGCGGTTACGGTAAGACCCTTATAAAAGCGTGCGCGAGCGGCCACCCGCACGATGCGGTTACCCGTAGTTATCTAACCGCGCGGTTGTGATTAAGGCCAAATATTGAGGAAATGGTATCCGCGCGACGCGGTTACTGCTATCCGCGGTGTGCGGTTACGGCTGTGGCTAACCGCACGCTGCGCGCGCAACTACTAAATTAAATACATTTTTAATTATGGTATCAACTTTTGGGGGTTGGACTTAGGGTCAACCGCACGGTGCGCGCGCGGCTGCCCGCACGACGCGGTTCCGAGAAAGTATACGTATACGCGCGCGCGGTTAGGGGTAAATATCCCAGCAAAATTTATACATTTGCGGCTGTGCTAGTCAGTTAGTTAAGTGATTCGCTGGGTTTTTCACTGGACATCCACTTTTGAAGTTTTGACAGAAACTTTGAAACGTGTAAATGGAAGCATACAATTCAGACATTGTACATTTGCAAATTAGCATATGGTTCTATTAAATGGACGCTTTCGGTATCAGTATTTCCCTTATGTCTGCTGTCGCCCCGTTATTCTGCAAACGACTTACCGCCAAATTGAATGTAAGTTACCTATTTATACTCGTTGAAGCCTTTAGAACATTGATAATGATATATGTGATAATGCGGGAAAAAGCGCCGTGTTCGCTAAGAACGAACACAGATTAATCATTCAAATAGCCAGCAGTTCTTTTCAAAGCATCAAGGCTGAGTAGCTAGATTTGCGAATATTTTCCACAGCTCGCTACAGTTAGACACATTGCTTTCGGTAGCAGTACTGCGATAACCCAGTTCTTTACTATCAATAAAGCATAACATATATATAGGAATCAGAGGAAGGCCTTCCCAATCAACCTCAAACAACTTCTGCCAGAGTCGAAATCGAGGTTATTGTCGGCTTCCGCGAACAGAGAAACTCAGGTGCGTCAATTAGTTTATGACAACTATAATCAGCATTGAATCGTACACCAGCGCTATCGAACAATGAGGGGGTGCAAACAAATATTATAGATAGAAGTTTTTTATTCAAGGGTTTACGTCCAGTGGTTTCTTTTCGTACACAGTGCGTGAGTACCGCAGCGCGTGAGTACCGCATGCGTGAGTACCGCATTGCGCGAGTACCGCAGTGCACCGCATTGCGCGAGTACCGCATTGCGTGAGTACCGCATTGCGCGAGTACCGCGTTGCGCGAGTACCGCATTGCGCGAGTACCGCATTTCGTGGTTACCGCAGTGCGTATCTTTTTCAAACCCTACATCCCATAGTTTGCTTTCTGTCTATTGTCTAAGGTGTTGCGCTCTTTTATAAATCATAATCGTAATTGTTTTTTTTACTCACGTGGCCTGCGGCTTACCTGCAGCGTCATATCAAGGTGTAGCACATTTCAGTTGGTCTTAATTGCTTTATCTTACGTATCTGATTTTATGACTCTTCACTCTCCACCCGTCGAAGTCTTACGTGGATCCTGTGAACTACGACCGTTGGGCCACGCCTTAATCGAATGGTGAGTTGGAAGTTTGCAAGATTTAACGATTCCGAAAGTTGCCAATGTATGTTTATCACTCACTGTCTGCTTACTGATGGCTAAAGAATAGATAATAATGACAGTAACATTTCTTCAATTTTAGATTTCGCCGCGTGGTGAAAGTTTGCAACACATTGCAGTGGATTC
This sequence comes from Pelodera strongyloides, assembly GCA_036852015.1. Taxonomy (NCBI): domain Eukaryota; kingdom Metazoa; phylum Nematoda; class Chromadorea; order Rhabditida; family Rhabditidae; genus Pelodera; species Pelodera strongyloides. The sequence goes on along the minus strand of JAANDG010000627.1, from coordinate 78,845 downwards.
GACTACAACTTACGAAATGTTTTGTAATTGTTATTGATTTTTCAAATTTTTGGTTGTGTGCTGCCTTCCCCACAAGAAAATAAATTGTGTGGGGTAGAGGAAGGAGGGCAGCGTTTGTGAAAATTTGTCAGGGTTTTATTGTTGGTGTCTGTGCGTCCACGCGGGGTGTGGGCTTGTATTTTGTATTTCCATATTTGTGTTCCGAGTTTGGGTCAGAGTTCGAGCTTGTGAATATGCATTTGTTAAAGGGATCCAATTTTCACTTTCTACGTTGCTCGTTGATGTATTTGGTCGAGTGCTGGTGTTCAACTTGGGGGTCATACGGAGTGCTCAATACGATCGAAAATACGATCATTGTATAACATAAGGTCTCTGGCTTTCATAGTTTGGGTCACCGGACCGGGGTAACTATCCTTTGGTGTTAAAAAATGCTTTGGGTATCTTTGGAGAAAATATATGGTCTGTCCCTGTCGAGTGCCTGACGGGGGATTTGAACCTCTCTGTTGTCATCAGTTAACAGGCATAGTCTAACTATTTTTTTGTGGAAATACTATGGTTGTGAAAATTATGTGCATCGGGTGCTGTATGATCGTATGATGTGCGGTTTTCAGTTTTCATTATTTTTATAGAAGCGGACACGTAACTTTTATCTGTTTGGGGAACAACTTTAATCTATCTTTATTTCAATACGACCATGTGATCAGGCATGCATGTATGGGTATTCCACGTAGACCTCTTGTGTTTTGAATCAAAAAGGTATGTTTGAACATTACCGGAACAACGATGGGCAACTCTGATGTGTACGCGTACCATTTTTATTCGCATGACATTGGTATTGAATTGATTCTCTCCAGCATGAGATGTACTGTAGACATTAATTGACCAATTGTTCACCGCACCACAAGACCGTACGGAGATCGCTTTGCGGCTAGATAACGAACAGCAAAAATTATCAATCGATCTGAAAGGCGATGTAGCTTCGAGTCTTGCCAAAGTTTGTTCCGTGCATGTTGGGCGGTTGGGAGTATACAAAATTAGCATGTTGGGCGTATACAAAAACTTCTGGCTTGAAAATAAGTGACCTTACCTTGCCTTAGAGATAAGGTAAGGTATGTAAACTACCAATCATCTGATTGAATGCAACTCTTCTTGAAGCTCGCACCTGTAAGTGCATAATATCTAAACGCATTTATCCATAGTATTATCATTATATGATGTTTGTGATTACAAAGGTTCTCCCGGTAGTAATTATCTTTAAATTACGTGTTTGACGATGGCCACTAGGCACTATCCGAAATCCATGTCCAAACCCAGAATCTGTGAGTATCCAAACCATTAGCCAGGCACAAACTTTTTGCGCAGGCACTGCGTATCCGCGGACGTCCCAGTGTTAGCTCTTCGTAAACTGTTCTTATAATGAAAGTAAATTGAGTCTTTACGGTTGACTATAAGTAGTTGATCGTCCCGCAGAATCAGTAACGAAAATTCTTCCCAAGGTCCTGTTGAGAAGCCATACATTGTGAGTTGTATAGTACTGATACGCGAATAAGTACCAATATAGATGGTACATTACATAGAATCAAGAGGAAAAGATCCAGGAAAACGGAATACCATGGGAATTGTTGTACATGCCATGCTATGTGCAAGTGGTTCGACAACTTTGTTCTCTAGCTTCTCGATATCACAGGAAAGTGAAAAACCCGATTTCGCCCCGATCATTTGTCAAAAAAAAACCGATTTCGCCCCGATTCTTTCAAAAACCCCACAAAAAGCCCGATCACGTCCCGATTTCGCCCCGATCACAAATAATCGGGGCATAATTGGGAAAAAGGCCGGATTTCGCCCCGATTCTTTCAAAAAACCCCGATTTCGCCTCGATCATTTGTCGAAAAACACCGATTTCGCCCCGATCACGGCCCGATTCTTTGAGGGACTTGATCGGGGCGAAATCGGGGTTTTAGTTTCCCATGATGCTAGATTTTTTGTAAAAATTACCCTAAACTTATCTAAACCCTAACTTGGTCCTGCTTTTGATACCCCGTGTCCTATTTTTTTGAGGCAACAATAAGAACCTGATTGCTAATCAAGTAGCCGGAATGTTTTACATATTGTTTTTTTTTCACCTCAATGCATCATGTAGTGTACCCAGCACCCAGTACCCTCCATTAGACGTTATTTCTCGATTTCTACAAAGGCAGAAAACTAGTTGTACATTCTCCGGGTGCCACTGCAACAGCTATCAAATCCATATTCGCTTCATTTCACGTTGTCGTTATGTTGTCAGAGCCGGTAACAGATACGTCAAGATAGCGCCAGTGCCTATGTGGCCGACCTCGATCTCATCAGATAAAGAATATTAACTGACAGCCCGTATGGAGACACTCCATTAATATTAGTACACGCTTACATCATTGTTCTTATTTGTTAGAAGTTCTTATTTGACTGCAATTGCTGAACTTCCCGCGCTTATAGTGACAAAAACTTTTCTGGTTATTTGTGATAGCGAAGAGCCTACATTCCCACATATATTCGAGTTTGCTACAGAATTAACAATTAGCAATTTTCCTTTTCATAGGAACATTCTGTGAAACATTTGAACAAAGAAAACAATTTGTTGACGGAATCCTCCAAATATGGCTCTCACTCCCTCTAGCCGGCCACGGTGCAATAATATGCGAACATCTTGTAGTTTGAACTTGTAGTATTCGAATGATAGTCACTGATTCGTAGTTTGCTGTCTTTCTTTGTGTCGTAGCGTCCTATGTCGGAAATGTGGTTTACCTGACAAGGATTTAGGAAGGAGTAGCATGCAGACGTATTTTCGCTCGAAAACACAAAATTTGCTTTCGCTAATGTGGAATGTACCAGTTTTACTGTAAAACCTGGCTTGCTTTCCAGAGCAATTCAGAATTCAGATTCCTTGGTTGTCAATATTTTATAGATATCGTTAGCTCATCCCTTCGTGCATGTATCTTATTTATTGTTAAGCGTCACTCATGACTATGCTAATTTAATGAGCATGCAAAATAAATTGCAAACATGTGTTGATTTCTAATATGCTAATTATCTCCTTCTCACTATTTCGTTTTCGTTTTTTTTGCTCGTTTGTGTGATTATTTTCTTCTTTATTTTTTTTTGCACTGTTTTTATTTAAAAAAATTCGAATAAAATATTTATTCACAAGCTTGTGAGAAAGATATATCCAAAGTTGGCTGGATGCATATGATTTATCGTATATATTACTCGTTTACCGTATTCATGTATTGAACCTGTGCTCTGTACTCTGTTCACGGTAGGCGAATCGCCAGCGAAAATATTTGCACTGACTAATCCGCCTAGCGAAGGTGATTTAATGACGAAACGCCTGGCGAAAATAATCATCAGTGACGAAACGCCTAGCGAAAGTAATTTCCACTGGCGAAACGCCTGGCGAAGGTAAATTCAAGTGGCGAATCGCCAGTTTACGCAGTTTGTTGATATTTGTTTACACGCCGGTGTGATTGTTTTTGCTTGGCATATAATGCTACTTGATATACATTATAAACTAAAATGATGTACTATGTGTTAGTTTTCTGCGGTATAATTTGGGTGGTGAATTATCCTGTTAGAATGTCGTCTCCATACACTGCGAAAGCATGGTACACTATTCGTAGCAAAACTAGCGAAGCGCCTGGCGAAACGCTGGTTGTTTAGTCAAAAACAGCGAAACGCCAGGCGAAAATTTTTTCAATTGGCGTTTCGCTGTGCGGGTGGACAGGCGTTTCGCCATTACCTTCGCCTGGCGTTTCGCCAAAAGAAGGTAATGCAGTATGTCGTAATGAATAAAGAATTCCTTCAAACTGGCCGTAAATGAAGCAATGCTGCTCTTCTTACTTCTCAGTCCCCGTGCCGTTATTGACACTACCGAGTAAAATTGAAAGTTCCGCCCATTACAGAGCCAAGCCTTATCAAATCCTTGCTTTGAAAATGTCTTTGTTTTCAGTGATGAGCTATGGCAATGACGGGACACTTCGTATTATGAGTCCTCGAACACAACAAATAATTGAGAGAACTATGTGAGTGTCGATTCTAATATTTATATTATTTTTCATTTTAAAGTAGATGACAAAGAACATATTTATAAACCGAAGTATAGATGACCGTTATGTGGCCGATCCCAACGTACAGAACGCAAGTTTGAATCTCAGGATAAAGCGACTCTACGCAATCGCCGCTTAACAGTTGCAGGGTGCGCGCCGCATAAAGTGGGTGTGCCACGGTTGGGCGGCGTAACCACCTTCACGTCGTTATAGGTGCGCTGCGTGTCTGTGGAGGTTCAGCAGCGAGGGTGGTTTAGTAATTCAGTAGTATTCTATTTCAGGCGCCTACCCGTCATGCTATACGAAGTATTCTCAGCACCGTTCATAGGTCGCACATACGTCGTCAAGGAGAAACCACATAGGTTAGTATTTATTTGATTATCTTATTGTTTTATGGTACATCTCATGAACTTTATAATTTATAAGTAGTTCATGAACTTTACCAATATTTTTCATTGTTCCTACATCGTCTGAAAAAGCTGCAATGCGCACCTTGTTTTATTACCCAAGTCCAAGTTCTTGCATCTGAGAATGAGTTAAAATGTTCAGAATTTTACTGATTGCTAGCTTTGTTGAGGTCAATACGTAAGTAGTTCGCCTTTGGAATATGAACACATCATATCATAACTTTGAAAGAATCTTTTGTGGACCTGGCCAGAACCCAAATTCTCAAGGAAATGTTGCGGATTCAGATCATTTCTGTAGAAATAGACAGTGTCTTTGATCCGCTCCGGCTATCAATCTTGCCTTTTGTGTGAGCACGACGAACAAGGAGACAAGCCGATTTTAAGTAGATCACAATTAGAAAAGGGAGATACAGAGAGAGATTGAGAGGGAGGTTCACAAAGAGAGAGAGAGAGAGAGAGAGAGAGAGAGAGAGAGAGAGAGAGAGAGCAGAGCAGAGCAGAGCCGGGCGACAGAGAGTAATTAGAGAAGACTAGAAAACGATTAGGCAGATCAGACCTGAGACTGTTACATGCTAAAAGAAGATCATTCACTCGTTAGTGCGGCTAATTGCACTGTTCCATTTATAATGAGAGCTCTTAATTTATTGATGCAGGAATTTATCGATTAAGATTGTCTAACAATAAGTTTGATCATACCTATGTTGATCTATTTTATTTTATGTTTTTATTGTCATGCGTTAGTTTCTGGCTCTATATGACAGTATTATTTACGCAGCATACCTCGGCTTATATGCTCTAACGTGGGTCTAATATGCTGTCAATTTCTTGCAACAGTAATCGTTGTAAGAGATTCACTTCTTTCTTATCAGATTCTTTATGGCGATTAGTTTAGTAGTTGCAAAGAGCCTAAGACTATTTAAACAACATTTATATATCTAGATTCCTTTGTTCCTTTGTAGACCACCGGCATTGGTTTGAGACGTTTGACATGATTAGTATGTACATGTGTTATTCGACAACTTTCTTCAACTCGCCCTATAGGTCTGCAAACCTTACAACTCCAATTCGAACTTGTTTATTGTTTTATCTATGTCTACTGACCTGCGTAATCACGATTTCGAATCAGCTCAAATTAAAAACAAAAACAAAAATGTGTTGTACTTTAGATGGAGTGAAAAACAGGATCATCAACAAATTTAACCCATTAGAGTCGTCAATTTTGCAGAGTGAAATCAACCTGGGTATTGCCAACTTTTGATCAATTTTCGCCATCTTTCCACATGGAATTTCAGTGCAAATTTCCCGTCTCGAGATTTAAAGGGATAGGTTCATCTCAAATCACCTCTCTTTTTATTGTTTTTATTGATAATAGCACAAATATCATTCACAATAAAAATTAAATCAATCACAGAACAATACGCCTCGCAGAAGAAGCTTCCGTTATTGGAAGCCAGTTGATCGGAAGCCAAAATCTAAACGCAAAAACTAATATCGTACACAGATCGTGCGGGCCAATGGCAATTAGCCAAGCTACAAACTACACTCGGCAGGTCATTATTTTCCATGGGTGGTATCATTTAATTTGCTCTTGGCTAATTGCCATTAGCCCGCGCCATCTGTGTACGGTATTAGTTTTTGAGTTTAGATTTTGGCTTCCGATCAACTAGCTTCCAATAAAGGAAGCTTCTTCTGCGAGGCGTATTGTTCTGTGATTGATTTAATTTTCATTGTGAATGATATTTGTGCTATTATCAATAAAAACAATAAAAAGAGAGGTGATTTGAGATGAACCTATCCCTTTAATTTAAAGACAAGGAATGGATTCCTGATCTCTGTCTGTGCATTGCTGTATATCTTCCTCTGGCTTGTAATTATCAACTACTTCGTGGTCGAAACGAGGTGACACTCCTATATTTATTACTCCATTTTCTTATTATTATTAAGTATTATTTTATATTCTATTCAAATTCAATAGCTAATTAATATAAATATTTCCTATATATATATTACGACTTTAATGTTCAGTTTCTGGTTTTTTTTCTATTTTTCCTTTTATATTGATTGTAGTTTGTAGCCATTTGCTTCTAATTATCAATTAACTGAGGGTTTATGACTCGTGTGTCGCTGTGATTTGGCCACCTCTAAGAAACCATCAAATTGTTAAAAACAAGATCAGTAACATTGTGTTGGGCAAGCAAGGAGGGTGCCTACTTTTTCCTTATTTAGTTATTATAATTATAAATACCTTTTCCAGCCGAAGATCTCAGTCTCAAGTGTGTAAGTCTTGTTTATGTTTTCCTGTCTCATATATGAACCTGCTTCATCCTGCTACCTAGTAAATTATGCTCAACGCAAGAGTGATGCGTGTCTGACTAGCGGGCGCGCGCATTTGCGCGCCCGCGAGGCTTCCAATTCCCACGCTTGCATTTGTGTAGCTATTCAAATTTATTGAAGCGAGGAATAGTGACTCATATGCACTATGATGTAACAGCGTAATTTGCATATGACTAGCTGTGACTTGTTTTTGGTACATCCAAGCAAGGCTCTACCCTGAAATAGCATGTTATTATTGTCATTTTTTTCAAGTGAATACATCGTATGGTTTTGAAACGTATCCCTGTCAACTGCTTATATGGAAAGTTGTGTGCCTTTCTGGACATTCCCGGCACAGATTGAAAGACAATGTAATTTATTACTGTATAATTGCTGGCAACTCATAAACACCTGATAACATCTCATTCACAGTGCCCGAAACAGTCGGTGTTATAGACAGAAGATCAAGAATAACTAGTAAACATAATGACATAAGACAGCGACCCCGCCCTACTTTGGCTACGGGTTAAACTAATTCACCAGACCCTAATTCAAACCCTACGGTTTTCCCTTATAATTTCCAGTCGTCCTGTCACAGTTGTCACTCTTAATTCTCCTAATTGTCCGCCTCTTTGATAGATGATTAATCAGTCTCACAGATCGTTTTTCATTCCAAACTCGCATTATCTTCATCGCTCGCTGATTAATGGGAACAGACTGGGGCAGGCCTTGAAAAGTCTCGTTTTTTTTTGTCGGAAGCACACGGCTTCTACCGCGGTAAGTGGGCGTCAGTCATTGCATAATTTCTAATATGATAGGAAATTCTGTAATTCGTGAGAATTGTGATTTTCTGCTTTAGATGTAGCCTCTCTGAGCCTTCGGATAGATTTTTGCAACAAGTCTGAGTGAAATTAGTTTCGGACTAGTATATCCGATACCTGCAAAATGTGAATATGCAAAATGTATCGAACCAAAAGTTAGGATTTCTAGCCATTTCATTCCTGAGAATTGACGTGCTATAATCAGCAAGCTTTGAGTAGCAAAGGAAAAGTTGCGTAATATAATGATGAATATTTGCACATCAATGTAGAATGTGGATTTTGATTTGTTCATTGATTTTATCTACCAGTTAAGTACTATTTTCTCAAAAGCTGATTTTCTGCTCCAATTTCCATGAACATTTTCTAATTGGCAGTCCGTTTTTCTGTATAGGAGGTTAAATTTGATAACACATCCAATTTTGGAAACGTGTTTTCGAAAACTGAAACCAGAAAGTAATATTTATCGATTACACAGAAGTGCAATGATTAGGCACGCCCTATTTTGTTTAACTTGAATTTAGATCTACCTTTCTTGTTTTCTAGGATGTATGCCAAAGAGTTTAGGCATTGTTTTTTAATAGAATGCTGATAGAGTTTTACTAACGCACCTTGGCATCGGTAACACTGTAAGAGTACTGCAGTAATGTGATGTCTCCCGAATAAAGTCTACGCTAGGATCAGAACTTATTTGTTATTTTTTTCCCAGGTACTGTATATGAGAGTGAGAGTTAGCGCTTATTAGGGTGGACCTGCCGTATAATACACTTCATACCCCATTGATCTAGTAAACATCCTTTGTTTTATTGCATAATACAGTTTTTGTTAACGGCATACATTCTCAGTTAATTATTTTTATACTTATCTAAACATGTAGATGCTGGCCCTTTTACCAAATTATTTGCTTCGTTTTATTCTACTCTACTATCATCCTGAGCACAATTCTGTTGGCAAGGAAGTATTCAGCAATATCTTCATCCTACCCTTTTCATGTTTTTTCAATGTTATTTCAGTCTTGGTTGTGAGTTAAAGCGAAACACCGGCCGATTTTTGAAAAGCATCGAGTGCGCCAGCATTCGTATGCAGCTTATGCAAATGAACATAAATTAGAATAAAAAATCGAGCTAAATTCGAGCAAATTAGCATAAATACGTAAGAATTCAGCTGTCCGCGATGCGTTTCAAAAACCGGCCGGTATTTCGCTTTAACAAACATTTAAATGGATATTTTAGGTCGGGCGTCGAGTGCGCGACCATGGCAGGAGAGAAGGCCGATTCACTGCAAAGGGTACCTCTGATTGGTGGAAAACAACACTTGGTTAGTTATTTTTACTGATAATTCCCTAGATAATTCCTGTTTTGTGTTGTGCACAAAAAAAAATTTTATTTGGGCATGCGGTGTCGCGCCGAGACTTTGCATGTGTTGCCGTTCGCTCGCGCAACAGACCAGTCCAGCGCGGCAACGATTCAGCGCCGCCAGGTCTGAGCGCTCCTAGATGGTGGGGGTTGGGTTTCTTACTCCCGTCCTGACCCTGCCCACGCATAATTGAAACTTTTTGAAACCTGCAGCTAACGCTAAAATGATGCATAAATATGTAAATTATAGACTTTAATAATTTACTCGAAGGCATCAGTTGTAACTACAGTATGCATAGAAATTTATTAGACAAATGACGAATTTCAATGTAAATGAATATTTTTTTTAATTTTTTAACGTTAGCACTTTGCGACTTTTGCCACTCTCATTTTTGCAGTTGGCTGGAAGCGTTTTACGTTTTACCCCCACATTACATTTATAAAGGCTATAGCCCGGAAGGCTGTCCTGAGAAAGCCACTGTCCAGTTTTTGAATAACAAAGAATAAAAACGAAAGAAAGTGGCTGTGTGAATGACTTTCCATAGTATTTCGTGTATGCATACTATAGGATTTTGCCACAAATATTCCGATATACATACTGAAGAAAATATTTTCAATAATGTTACACTTTTCATGCAACTACGAACTGCATATACATTCATCACATGTACAAAGCTTGCAAAATGTGAAAGTTGCGGCAATTTTGTGGCAGTGTTACTACAGCTTGCAAGTTAGATCTTCGTTACGTTTCTGTTGGCGTTCTGCCCTCGAGTTTTTCCTGCATTACAATCAGACAAAGCCTCTAATTATGTTATAATTTAACTGTGTCACGTTTTGGTTTTCCCTCTACCTTCAACTCTCTCTCGCTCTCACTCTCTATCTCTCTCTCCCCAGCTCTCTCTCTCCCTCTCTATCTCTCTCTCCAGCACCCTCCCTGTCACTTAACCTTTCCCCCTAAGTGAAATCCCTTGGTGGAACATGGCTAAGGATCCAGTTCTTCGGCTGCTCCCTCCCCACAAATTTCCATGTTTAAACGTGGTGAAAGTGTCCTTCAAAATCATTGCCTCAGGGTGTAAATGAAAGGAGAACACTTTGAAAACGTAAACATTTATTCTAGGATCCTGTGTTTTAACTGTTAGTAGAGTCTCACTGTATCGTTTTTTTTTGGTTTAATTGAATCGTGGGCTCTTCCACGTTTCCTGACTGATGTGTGTGTACAAGTTCTGCTGCAGTTTTCACATTTCAACTATACTGTTCCTACTTTACATTCATGGTGCTGTTATGATAAGTGGCTCCGTTCGATTCACCTTTGGATGACTTATTTTTCCCTGACATTTCACGGAAATCTTTATTTTTTATGTTACAAAAAATGGGTTAAGCTACTCAGGCTTTGGTAATCTCTTCCTGCACCCCCTCCTGACCTCTCCCCCTCTCTCTCCCTATTTTAGCGGTTCGGGGTTGTGGCTATTTAAACGTTATAAAGTAATCGGTTACGGTAGAAACGGGGAATTTTTAGAATACACCACAATAACTCTTGTAAATCTAATTGAAGAACATCGTTCTCCAAGGTCACGGATCCCATAAGATGGTGAGACAAAAACTGCTGGTTAGTATGAGATTTATGCGTGTAATCTCGGTGCCGCGCGACCTCGTTACTATATAATGTGATCTTGTGTTTTTAATTGAAGTCTTATTGACGAATTCAAGACCTTTTCACATTCGAAAACCTTTTCACCATTATTTACTAATAACAAGGTATGATTCTGTGATCTGTTTCGTGCATCATTACGACAAATCTGCAAATGTCGAAGCTATCGGAGATGTGTTATCTGTCGTTGGGGAAGGAGCACAATTTGTATTTTTGCTTTTACCATAAACCTATTACTATTGTTTATTGTTTGTATGAATTGCTGCCCTCTATCAGGTCACTGGTGGCTCTGTATGTAGCAGTCTAACAGTCACATACAAGTCATACCATTAGGGAGAGAGCAAGCCTTTACCTCTCTCTCACTGAACTCTGCTTCTTATTTTTCTCACCATTTGCTGAAGACAGATCTCCATCTCACTTCTCTCTCCTGACCTGCTCTCTCTCTCTCTTTCTCTCTCTGTTCTCCTTCTCTCTCTCTCTCTCTCTCTCTCTCTCTCTCTTTCTCTCTTCTCTCTCTCTCTCTCTCTCTCTCTCTCTAAAATTTCAGAAACCTTCCCCTCCCCGAGCATGTCCTACTTTCCCTCCACCCCGTCCCATGGTACCTCCTTTGTTGGTTTGACACCCGCCCGACCTTAATTTGGTAGAAATGGTAAATCCTCACACGCGCCCACCTACCATTTTACAATTGAGTTACCGAATTTCGATCCGCAAATCCCTGCGATCCAATTTATGAGTTTGAGCATTGCCTCTCTTCGATCTTGACCAAATTCTATACGTTTACAATGTTAGAATGTTATTTCTTCATTAATTTTCTGTTATCGATGATCCTTGTTTTCTGGTAGCCACCCGGTAACTAGACCATTCTGTTTCTTATTCTAGCGAAAACTTATTATGCAATAGGGAATAGATGCCAATACTTTTGGAAACGTTTTCAAGCGGTGCCAGTAGTCGTCAGTTGGCTAACTTGACTAGCAGGCTTGTGAGTAATTAATTGAAATTGGACCACCCGCTGTGCTCGAAGGAAAACTTTTTGGTTTACTGTAATTCACAAGAGATTAGATTCATTTTTGAATTTTCCTCTCTCTCTCTGTCTCCTATCTCTTGCTCTCTCTCTCTCTCACTTGTCCCTGTAACACATTGGCAATGTCCGGTTTTCAAAACTGTTTGTAAGTATTGGAGAGTACTACAATTCTAAGACGTTTATGCAGCTATTGTTATTCTTCGTCCATATAGAGATTCAGACTTTCGAATTGCAAGCCCCAGTCATACGGTAGCTTTGTTTCATTCAAGTTGCTCGCTACACATGCAATGTTCTCTCCAATGCCATTCTATTTATTCTTTTGACGCTTAGCTTTTTGGGACTATATTTTTAGCAACGGCTAAATATATTTGCTTCCTTAGATGTTTCCTCAGTTCTGTTACGAAACCAGGTTCAGAACCTGTACAAAGACTTGTAAGAGGACAAGAGAAATGGGTATACTAATTGTACTACCCGGGTTCGCATAATGGTGCCCGGTTTTGCCAAAAGATCTCAGTGAATGACTGGGTGATTTGGCAGGAAAGAGAGAGAGAGAGAGAGAGGAGAGAGAGGGAAAGAGGGGAAAATGAATGTTTTGCGGTGGTCGTGAGGTTTGTCGTTCTAGTACAAGAGCCGAAAAGCCAGTTCCTCTATATCCTCAATGTATAGTCCTTCCTCAGTCCTCCTCAACAAGGGCTACTTCTGCCATTGTCAGCCTATACGCTCACTTAGTCTTAGTGCCATCCAAAAGGCTCGTCCTTAGTCTGGTTTCTTGCTTTATGGTACAGACATTGAATTAATTCATAACAGACATATAAAAGAAAACTGATATTGTCATTGTCACACTGTCAATAGAATCAACATTTCGTATGTCATGTGGTCGATTTGGTGCAATCTCGCTTGCGAGAAAAGCTAGGCCAGCATCAAAAGAACTGGTAATTACAACTTTTTATAATTGTATTATCCACGCCGTTTTTATGACTTGACCCTCTTTTGACGTGATCGATTGTGATACGATGTGATAATGTGTTCGTAGCGCTCGCCACCTAATCAAACATTTATCATACTATATATCTCTATAGTTATATCTCCTTATCTCTCCATTTCTCTCTATCTCTCTCTCTCTCATTCCCAGCCAGCTGAACCTTCGCGGCTGTTTTGATATGGTGCCGCACGGCGGCAAGGGTGTCGACCTTGGTGTGCTGCAAATGCGCTACCGTTCTTGTTAATAGAACTGCGGAGCTCTGTTATTCTATGAAATTAGTGCGTAGTATTATAACAGTTATTGTCCAATTTCCACAGTTGTCAGTTGACATTCCACTATATGCACAATCATTATTCACTATTCATTGTTTAGGATTATCTAAGGCATTTTTGCAGCAAAAATCCCAAAGAACTATAAGATCAAAAAATCCGGAGCCTTTTCGGATAGCCGTATACCACAGCCCCAGCAAACCTTTTATGCTATCCATACATTTCCCAGTGGAAGTTCCACTTACTCACAGTATGCCCGTATTTCCGTATGTGTTTGACAGTCCGTTGAGTGACCACGACCACTCCATAATCGACAGCAAACTTTTAACCCCCATTTCCTTCCTTCAAGGTCAAACGGCTGCAAGTCAATTTTTGAGATCTAAAGAAAATTTCGGCTCTAAACAAAAATATATGCTATGTATAAATGCACTTTTGTTGTATATTTGTCAGTATGTCACCCAGTTTCACGCATCTGCAGTGAATTTAAAGTAATGAATAGAGATTGTCGCTGCACAGGAAAACGGAAAAATTGCCGAAACCACTGAAAACCCGTCGTTGGTCGGTCGCGAAATGGTTTTCACCGAAAAACCATTTGGTGGCCGATCAGTGACCAGTTGACCATGTTTTTCGAGAGAACTTGGTCACGACAAAGTCACCAAGTGGTCACCAAATCGGTTGGCCAACGAAAAATTAGGGAACCGTCACCAAATGGTTCTTGCGTTTCTATGTGGCAGCAGAGCCGACTTGGACATGTCAGTTTTCTTTCAATGTTCGTTTTGAATGTTTTGGAGTAATTGGCAGCGGCTATGTTAGTAATTGCAACAAATAGTTATGCAATTGTTTTGAGGCTAGATACCACAGTTCGATTTTTTCCAACCTTCTTCCACTAAGCTCGGTCTTATATTAATCTTATACGTTTTTAATCGTGTATATTTCTAAACTTGTACCCAAATTGTATATCTTCTGCAACGAAAGTCTATAGTTTGGTTTAAAATTGGATAGTTTACCCCAAAATGTTATTGTGTCTATCATCCATGTGGAAAAATTTTTTACTTTTGAAATATGAGTGGCTTGGCAGTCCATCGTTATTGAGAATGAAGCAAGGGGTGTAAATTTTTAGAAAATGTTTATGTAGAGCATTCACTGCTTATCTCACCTCCCCATGATAGCAAATATGAAGATCATGAAATTTATCTGAAACGCTTGTTGAAATCTCTTCACGCTTTACTGGTCAGGTGCCTTTGTGAAAAGAATTTGGGACATTTGCGGATAAATTCTATTCTTTGGGGGTTTATCTAGCAGAATCCGTGAACTGTCTGTTAAAACCCGTTTATGACCTGCCGATATCTTTTTGTACTTTCTGGATTTGCCGCCGAAAGATATTGTGAGGCGTTTTGGATCATAGGTACATTGAAACTGAACTTTCTATTTGTGTCTTGTGCTATATCGCTTGTTGTGGGTTGATGTGTAGTTGAGCTTAAAACTAACTCGTCTGTTTTACACTGGCTTCCTCAATTGCTTTTTTTTCTGAAATTCCTGAAGAAATTCTGCAAGGCATAATGGTGTGGAATCTGCAAGTCGATTCCATCTCTCTCTCTACCTCTCCCAGTCTCTTCTCTGTTCCTAAAATTTCTCTCTATCGCTGTCGTCCCTCTCAATCACCTTCTCTCATTTCGCTTACTGTAAGCAATTTTAATTATTGTTGTATGTATATCATAGTTTTGTGTTATCGAAGTTGCTATGTCCTTGCTATCGTCGTAAATCACCTTTTTCAGTTAAACTATTGCTCAGTTTTGGACTTTCCTACTCCAATTATCCATTTATTGATTCACTTTGGTAGAATCGCTTTTTATCAGTCAATTATCGATTTATCGGTCGATCACAAATGAAGGCGCAAACGAATTTGCTTACTTGGAAGCATAAGGCGGCCAGTCTCCTCTCCCTAGCATGGGATCAGGTAAGATAATGATTTGTATTGATTTATCAATTGATTGATTAATTAATTAATATCAATATCGGTGTAATTTATTTCTTTTTTTACGATATTGTTTCCAGGGCGTTCACCAATTCTCTTTCAAAATTTTCAGAATTTTCGTAATAGATTAGGATAAGCTATTTTTGAAAGTCATGCTTGATGTATGGTAGGCATATCATCATCTAGGAATTTTCACCGTATTTTCTTAAAATTTAGCGTTTCTAAACAGCAAAGAAATTTTGATTTTTTTTGTATTTCGTTGTGTACTATTTATGCAATTATTTATGTTATTCCTTTTGATTTGTCTCCGGAAAACTTGTTTTGACTTTCTTCCGTACTTCGTGTAATTGCCCCGTCTCGTTGACGAATTCGACGATTAGGGAAAAAAGTGGGAATCTTTTATCCTTCAGAGGGAGAGAGAGAGAGAGAAAAATGGAGAGGGAGGGAGAGGGAGAGAGAAGAATAATAGAAAGAGAGAAAAGAGAGAAAGAAAGAAAGAGAAGGGAAGAGGAGAATAGAGAGAAAAGTGAGAGAGAGAAAAGTAGGATTCTTAGACAGTTAATCGTCCCCACGAGATTGCCTACTTGACACAGTTTTCCCCATTTTAAAGGTGTATTACCCCGAGTTATTAGTACTTTCGATGTCCGGTGGCCGAGAAAATAATATAGAGAAAACAGAGAGGATGAGAAATTACTAAAGTCGATGAGGAATTATTGGTGGTTTTTCCAGGATATATATGAAGTACACTACTACACAGCAACTGTATTAGATGCATCTCACAAGATTAATTTCATATCGGCCAAGTTATAATGCTTACTAGGCAGATCCACTCTCTACTACTTTGTTAGCGTTGCGAAAACAAAAGACACTCCAAGAACCACAAATGAGTGTTCACTGATATCTCCGTGAAGTCGTATCGTAGCATAGCTCGGATGCATAGCGACATCGTAAACACAAAGTGATCTAGTAACGACTTGGTAGTATAACTATATCTCTGCTTTTTATACGCCCCGTTAATTGCAACGCGAGCATGCCCATGCGTTTACTAGTTGTATAGATGCATGGTGAGAACCTTATATCTTTTGTCACACTGAAATTGTTCTCGTTCCTGTCCCTATGCTTTTTTATTTGGATCGTCTTCTTTAAATGTCATATTACTCTCGTTAATTCGTTGCATTAATTTATGTCCATGAGCAGTACATGTGAAATAGTACAAATCAGTAATAGTATTCAGTAATAGCTACTTGTTTACTTTTATATTTTGCATGTGATTCGCCAGCGCCAGGTGTTCGCCTCCCCAGGTAAAGTGGGTAGCACAATTTTGGCTAATTCGCCTTTACGTCGCGCATGCGTCCTGCTTGGTTTGGCGCCGTTCGCCAGATTCTCGCCATTCATTCGCAGTGGTCTGGCGCTGTCTGGATATTGTTGGCGAAAACATATTTACGTGATTCGGGGAAATAAAAATAAAAATAACTGGACAACAGGAAAAACATTGGGTATAAATGTTACTTTGTCTGCTGACGACAAGGGGTCATTTATTAGAGTGAGGGTGATGTTGGGGTTCCAAATCAAGGACGTTTTTCCGATTTCTAATTTAGTTTTTGAGAAAGTAAGTTCTTTGCTCTCTGTCTTCATCTCTCTCTCTCTCTCTCTCGCTCTCTCTCTCTCTCTCTCTTCTCTCTCGCTCTCTCGCTTCTCTCCCCCTCTCTCTCTCGTTCTTTCTCTGAAACGTTACGAATCATCTAGTCTAATTCCTCGGCTTTTTAGAAGTTTTCCATTATCGGCCCGAAACTTTTTTGAACTCTTTGGGGCTGAGTGGTAGTGTAGTTTAGTTAGATGGAAGTCACCGATTAATACAATCAAATGCGATTACGGTACAAACATATATGTTTTATTATTGATCGATACTTGATTATGATTATGGTAGGATTGCAATTTACATTCATATCATTATTGCAATTATAATGCATCATTTTCCGTAAAGGGGATTTACCGTATATAAGTTAAACAGTAGTTTTCGCTCATTGGAAGCGTTTTTGCTGTCCTTTTCTTGTGAGGTTGCTTATTTGCTTACCGTAGGTTATCAGTCAACATAAAGGGGTGGGGTGCATTTTAGTGATAACTGATTGATTGGTACCCAAGAACCCAACTGTTACCGCTGTTCCATTTCTTTTTTTCTCTTGTGAGATTCCATTACCGTGTCCGTGAATCGAACATTTAGTTCCCATAAAGGCTCTAAAAGCTAGTAAATGGGCGGTGGTTACTGTCCGTAGCACTGTCGTAAAGTCGGTGCACCGCTGCTACGCTTTCAGTTCTTTTCTTCGATAAAGGTTTCGGAACTATCTAACTTTGGACTTGAGCTTACCAGCGGTAAGATATTTATATAGACTCCTTTCTTTTTAAAACCGTAGTTCGCTTCTTTAGCCACTACACCATAGTATATGTTCCTATATCCTAAGGTATAAATCATTTTTTTCTATTCCTATGGTTTAAGTGTATGGTGTTGGATGTCGGCGCAAATTCTTTAATTTTTCCAAAGATCTTTCCAAGTTCACTATTTGCACCACACTAAATGTATCAGCGAACTCCTCTCCTTTTTAGTGTGTGACCACCTCCGTTAGGAAATTTTACCCAATTTGCAACGAAATAACGCGAACTGTGCACATTTTTCGGGGTTTCAAATCACCCAATTTACATTGAAATTTAACGAAACATTCACCGTTGACGCAAGTCTAAAGAAAACTTTAATGAGCACTCTGCAATCTAACTTCGACGTTTACGTGGGTAAAGTAGATACCTGAGACTGCTGTAGATGCCATTAATGGGAAATATTAAAATACTTTTCGTCTGCTTATCACAAAATTTGATTTCTATAAATCTATTAACTATTTTCATAAACGAATTTCTGCGTTTTGGTATTGCACAGTTTATCGAAGTTCACGATCTTTACAGTTAGTGGGTTTTGAAGGACGGAGGAGGTTTTTCACAAAACAAAAAGAGAATTCTCATTTTACATTTGCTGGTGTTATAGACTAATTAGATTAGAAATTTTGGCGTCGGCTTTGAATTGTATTGCTCTTTTTTATAATATAGAAAGGTTGTTCAATGTCATATGGATATAGACACCAAACGACACTGTGGATTTCTTAAAGATTGTGCAACAGACCTGTGTTTCCAGATTACCCCCATACCAGACTTTGAAACTGAGACCTACTGATTGATGAGCGATCGACCAACTGTTCAGATATTCAACGTTGACCGAACTACTTTCAGAAGGTTTCGGGATAATCCCCACTCTGAATTATGTACAGTAATGGGGTTTGCAAGTATGCCAAAAACCGCGAGTTTTCCTTGCAAGTATCAATTCGCAAAATCGTGTGCTTTTTACACACTTTTACCGTAATTTTGACACATCCGCACTATAGAAAATCCGCCATCAAAGACATTTTTTGTTGAACAATTGGTCCCGGGCGATCGGTCGTAAAAACTGCCTGTAGATATGCTCGTGTAGTGCCAAGATACGGTAAATTTTTCGATACTTGCAAGGAAAATCGGGCATACTTGCAAACCCCATAAGCGATTATCCCCACTCTGAATTATGTACAGCAAGAGCAAAGGGCGAAATCGCCGGGTACTTAGTTTTCTGGCTCTGCGTTGTGTTTTCACATTTTTGTCTTCGCCAGACGCTCGCCGCGCTCACCCATTGTCGTAATTCAAAGTTTCAAAGTATCCCTTCACTTTTCTCCCATTTTGCATATGTTTAATATCTTCCTATATCCGTGTTCGTCCTTTGTGTTCCCTGCACCAAAATGTCTTATCTGCCACTCTGTTCTCTCACCCGACCATTGTTCTTTTCCGCGTTTCTCCTCTTAAAAGGGTATCACTTTCCATATTCATTTGGATCATCTTTATGTGGACCTGCATAGATATATCTATCCTGTCTCTGTTTCTCTATATCCTCATTTCCTGCGCACTCGCTCACCCTTTCCTGTCAGATCGTTTTGCTTGGAAGGGTTATCACAGTCTCGATCAGCTGGCAGGAACATGAACATTAAGGTGTTTCTCTCTCAGTATCTCCGTTTCTCTCTCTCTCTCTCTCTCTCTCTGTTTCTCTCCTTCCCTTCCCTTTACATGTCTTTGTTTTGCCTTTCTGTGAGACAGAACCAAATCAGCATCGACTGTCAACTCAAATCTGTAAATGACAATTTGTCGAACAATGTGACAATGTGTGCGACAATGTATGGTCTCACACATGTTAGAGTATATGCAGACTTTGTACAGCTCCATGTTTCATAGCTTATTCATTTTGTATAGCTTTTCCTTGTAGCATGTTAAGCATTCCGTACGTCCGCGTTTTGTCACGGATCCGTTTTGTAAGTTTGACTAAATTAGGGTATTTATTCGTAGTGCGCGGACATATGAGATGACATTATTATAATATGCATAACATACCAATGAGGTACCCGTGAAGATATGCTCTTCGCGAAAGTTTATCCAAAGGTTAAGAGAAAGCACTTTGCCTGTACCTCTTCAAATCCGTATTGTTTAACTAGTCTCTAATCAAGTTATCTTATTTTCGTGCATTTTTTTCCGTACTCCGTTTATCTGTTGTGTTTCCGACTTATTTTACGAAGATAATTTTTTTGTAATGAGATTTGTCAAGGAATATATTGCAATTATTGTCATGAGGATATCACCTTTAATTATGAATCACGCTCAAATTACTGAACACGATGTGCATAAATTAATTTTTGATTATTATTTTGTGTTAGTCACAATCTGGGGCGGGGTTTCGGGCTAATATCTGCGACAAGATTATTATCATTATTACACACATCCCCCGCTGACGATCGCTGTATTTCAATAGATTCTAATAAATAAAATAATCAAACTGCCAAAATGCCTGTGATCAACCGTCGGACTGTGCTTAAAGTGTCGAAAGACTATGTGGTAGGTTACAAATTTTAGAGGGATGTGTAAAGTTGGAGGAACATCTAGAGACTAGAGACTAGATGTATTCAGTATCAGTTTATCATCAAATTCCCATTTTCTGCGGTTTTTCTGTGGATTTTCTTTCAGTATTTTTGTTGGGAAGTTTTGTTCATTTATTATTCTTAGTCGTCTCTCGTGAAGATTGAACATAAAAAATGCATTGCGAATAAATTGTAATTAATTAAAATAGCGGATGTTTTCGATTACACACTTAAAGCGAAATGCTAGCCTCTTTGGAAAATTTGCATACGATAAGCAAATCCTATGTATCCTATGCTAATTTTGTACGATTGCCGTGGACGATCGTACAAAATTAGCATAGGATACATAGGATTTGCTTATCATATGCAAATTTTCAGCATTTCGCTTTAAAGGGACAGGCCCATCAAAATAAACCTATAGTTTGCATGTTTTTATAATTTGTATAAAGGGGGTTTATTATAATATATGTACACTAAGTTACGGCTAGACTTCATCCCGCTGAAATTTTTCGGTGTCGATAAACTCAAAAGTATACCGTAGAAGACCAACAATTGCACCCTTATTTCCTTACCGCGTCTCCCGAGGATACCTCGCTCTGATTGGGACCCGGGAGACTATCTGTCCATATAGCCACATTCCCCCGGGACACGCGACAAGAAAATAGGGTGCAATTGTTGGTCTTCTACGGTATACTTTTGAGTTTATCGACACCGAAAAATTTCAGCGGGATAAAGTCTAGACGTAACTTAGTGTACATATATTATAATAAACCCCCTTTATACAAATTATAAAAACATGCAAAATATGGGTTTATTTTGATGGGCCCGTCCCTTTAAAATAATTTTGATGTGAACGGCATTAAACAACTATCTAGCCTTTGATCATTGTCTGACACCAAACGGAGGCATACCTTAGTGTCATGGTGGTGTCAAGTGTCAACGTCTATACATAATAGCCGCGCGCGTGTCTGCTGCGGTAGTCAAGCGTATATGAAACATCGCCGTCTGTGCGCCGTTAGTGAGCGGCGACACTGCGACCTTGGAATACCGTGTCCGTTCATTGTTCTCTGTTTATTTGTGTTTTGTCAGTTTCGTGTTCGTTTCGCCTTGAGCGGCAAAAAGAGTTCATGATCGCGTGAATGAACAACATTGTGCATTGATTGCATAGATAGATGGTGTCAACTGATTAGTTGAGTCTCTCTTCCCCAATGTCTCTCACTGTCGCTGGTAGCAATATTTCTCTCTCTCTCTTTCTCAATGTCTGTATCTCTTTATGAAGATGATCGTTAGCGAATATCGGCTGGAATTAGTATACGGTATACAGTTCCAAAACAAAGTTGTTAGTATATTTGATGCGAGCTGTAATTCAGAGAGGGTTTATTTAGATTCCCATTCGTTTTTTATTGAGTGAATAGAATAGTTGACTCGATGTGGAAATCAATGCGATATAAGGGTAAAACACACGAGGTTGACACATATGACCGGCTTGAGGGTCATTCTGTAGACGAACGTTTTGCTCCTAAACATCTCTCTCTCTCTCTATCTTTCTTTCTCTCTCTCTCTATCTTTCTTTCCCTCTCTCTTGATGCTCAAATTCCCCTCCTCTCCCTCCTCCTTCCGTTTGACTGAACCTCATAGGTGTCCTGTCCGTTGTCGGAAGATCTTGTAACTGATACAGTATGCCCCCTTTGTGGGTATTGGCGATTTTGTATGACTCTCTTGAGTCAGTTGTTTCATTTTATCTTAAAATTAACTTCTGTATAGAAATTAAGTGTATTTCTTTGTACTGTACATGTATATGTATAATTTGCTGGGACGAAGCGTTGTGAGCGCGTCATTTACGAGAGTATATCAGTTCGTGAAAGAACTGCCAGAATCAGAATGCTACATGCTATCATACATTTCCAGGGATCGCACTTATATTAAACTCTTAATTCATGTAAAAGGATTGAACATCCGGAAAGATGACACACATGTTGAGCACAGTAAAGAGGCTCCGCTTCGCGGTGGCACGCTTTATTCATTCGAAATAAAATATTTATTAGAAATTAAAATATATATTAATATTCTTTGAGATCCGAATGGGGACAAGTCTCCAACAACCCCACTTCTCCCGGTGTTGCCGTCTGCTGCACGTGCGCACTTTGGCCATTATAATTGCTGTCGTGGAGCTGTTCTACTTGATATATCAGGTTGGACCTAAGGTTCATCCATATTGTTAGACCTCCAATGAGTGTTGCCATCTGAGGAAATTTTAAGACGATCGCCCTTTATTTTACGCATAAGTTGTTGTATGTATGGTGTTGTATGAATAGTTAGTTGTGTTTCAATTTCAAATAGTGTAAATTGGACCGGGTTTCAGGTTTTAGTTACTCGTTAAAGAACACCAGATCACACATACCATGTTGTAACAATTTAAATCAAAATAATCTTATTATTAAATCATAACGATAACGGGAATAGTTGGTGTTATTCGTGCTAGAAGTCAAAGTATTTCTTATGAAATTGCTTTTTCTTTATATCATATGTTTTAATTTCAGTTTTACCTGTAATATTCCTTTATTCAGGGTCTCCTGGCCACGTCGTTGTATCTCTCTTCATCGTCTGACGAGCACACGATATCGATTATGTTGTACACGATGGTGGTCGTTTTGGCGGTTTTAGCCGTTATTTTGCAGTTGACGGGCATTGCCAGGCATACACCCACCCTTTTGATACCACATTTATTAATGCAGGTTGGTTATAAGTTGTATAGTTGTCAGGAAAGAGAGAAATAGAATAGGGAGAGAGAGGAAAGCGGAGGAAATCATCCCTTTTTGCATCGGACTGCGTTGGAAGATTGGCAATGTGAACTGTAAAGTGTTTCCTTACATGGCCTTTTTTAAGCGGTATGGTGACCCGTTTTGGTTTTTCGTCAAATACCAAATACTTCATAAACAACCGTGACGCTTGGGTACATGTATCAAGTCTATATAGTAAAGCCTTTTGTAGTTTGTGGTGTGGTGCCATTTTGTGCTTGATAGCTATGGTATGAAATGTGATGCGTGTCTTCTGCACTCTGCCTCTCTAGATCCTCTTCATTTTGACGTTGTTCGTGTTGTCCCTCTTTGCCATGTATTCTCTACTCGTCGGAACCTATATCACACTCGATGTAACGTTGGAAGGTATGTTACAGATATGAGCGAAATTGGATTCAGATTGTTGTTGTGTTTTTTTTTCTCCCCAAATTTAAGCTGCAAATTTCTTACTGTGATCGTGATGTGCTCCCCAAGTGAAGACATAATGATCCCTTTATGACGCACCAATTGTCCGCGGTGAGTAATTGAGACTACTACATCAGAGGTTCACAGGAAAGTGGAAACCCCGATATGATATGGCTCCGATCAAGTCCCGCAAAAATCTCGATCACGAATAATCGGGGCCATATCGGGAACAGTTCCCAACATAGCCCCGATTATTACAAAAAAAAAAACGATTTGGCCCCGCTTATTTTTCCAACAACCCCGATAGACCCCGACCGTATTTTTTGAGTAACTTGATCCATATCGGGTTT
This sequence comes from Pelodera strongyloides, assembly GCA_036852015.1. NCBI lineage: Eukaryota > Metazoa > Nematoda > Chromadorea > Rhabditida > Rhabditidae > Pelodera > Pelodera strongyloides. Next base: position 55,452 of record JAANDG010000627.1, on the reverse strand, counting down.
TTGGTTTCCCATGTTATACACATTTTCCCTGCAACTCGCAATAATAGACTGATATTTTCTGTCGCAAGGATTATTTCCCCGAGGGTACTGAGTTGGGAATATGTTCCCTGGACATTCCGGTGTGAATCGAAACCGCTACCGTTGAATGAGTATCCATCAAGGGTAGTGGTAGTCTTTTCCGCACGTAGTGATGAAACTGGAACACGACGAAATCGTAATACAGTACCCTTTTAGTACAGCAGTCCTCAGGGTCATTTATCAACTAGACCATAGAAGCTAATCCTTGGTTTTGCGAATAAATTTGCCAAATTTCCAGGTATTCCCGAGTACGTGAGTGTAGAAGTGAGCCCGGCACTGCCCAAAATCCCCATCCCGCCTATTGAAGCGGCTCTTATTTCGAAATTATTGATCGGAACATTGGTATTGATTGCCATTGGATACGCCCTACTCGCGATGATCAATGTAAGTAGATATTACCTGTTTTTTTTACTTGTTTTTTTTTCGGTGAGACAAGAATCAATAATGTCGTGCATAAATAGGTGAATCACAAAAAACATTTCTCCTACTTTTATAGATTTGGTGTTTCCACGTAGTGTTGGATTGCTACCGATGGCTGCTCTTCCGGTTAGCCGAGAAGTCAAGTGTGCTCGGAGGTAAGTACGATTTGGTAATAATTCTATGGCTATGTCACTAAGATTTGGGGACGCGCCGATAGTGTAATATTTCTTTATTGATGTTTCAAATGTTTGAGCATTAAGGCCGCCCTTAGCCAAATTGTGGTTTGGCGAACCCAGTAAAGATCAGCCAAACAAGGTTTGGCTGATCTTTACTGGGTTCTGGTGTAATACCACCCGGGCAGTTGTATTGTTCACTGTGTGATGCCATTGCGGACCTAAACTCGCCTGTGAATGATTATTGGTGTGGGTGCCGGTAGCGTAATCGGTTAGCGCATTGGCCCGGACAGCCGAAGGTGCGGGTTCGATTCCCGCCCGACCGAAACTCCAATTTTTCATTCCAATCAAAACATTTATTGATGTTGTTCGCATCTTAAATGTCTAATATTGCATGTCCGTAAATTTGTTCTTAGCCGCAAAGAAACTTGGAGTCAAGTCAGCTCTCAGCACTTTCCTCTCACACAGAACTAATCAAAATACGCTGCACACCAAAGATGTCGTATGACGGATCACCGCGAGTGTATATCATTCACACTTTCGATTCAGAGCTCTTCAGTATTGTCAATTGGTTTCAGACTCGCCCCTTCCTACCGTACACGATCCAATAATTGCCGATGTTAATGGAAAGGCTCATTCTGATGGAGCTCGGGTCTAATTGCCTAGTTGGCAAAGAAATTGGGATAATTAGCCTAATTAGCGTATTAATATTATCGAGCCATGTAATTATGTGTCTCAGTATTTCTTATCCAATATATCATATCAGCTAGGAGTTCATGTTCCGTATATATTCTAGTCACAATCTTTTGCTTGCCACGACTTGAATGTGCCACATTTAGGTTACTTTTAATATTAATATTCATTAATTTTACTCTTTTTTTTGGTACTTGATGTATATAGATGGTAACCAATCAATATACAATTATTCGTATGCATTTGGCAAGAATATTTAAGATTTTAAAAATACATTTTATCTCACTCATTTAGTATGTGCCTTTGTTGTTTTGTTATTAAGCATTTAGCATTTACTAGCACTACGTTTTTTTTCGCTACATCTCCTTTTAAAGCGGTGTAGCAGCTGGTTTTTGATAAGTGTGCTGGATTTTGTAGTGTAACTGCGCGATTTTTTAGTCTGATTGTGTTGATGATCACACAAAATATGGCCAGTATGAAAAAAATTATAATTAATACCTTTACCCAACGTACGTTTCAAAAACCGGCCGTTATGTCGCTTTAAAGATAGTAATGTTACATAAGCACTTTCGTTATACATTCCCTGATTTAATTTCCATACAAAAACGCAGGTACCCATAATTACGCAACGATTTTCAAACGTGCCAAGGCTATTAAGTATTCTGTTTTTGTTTATCACTGAAATTTTCTTCTTATTTGATTAGTAGAAATGGCCATAGTTTTATTTTAACGTATTTAATAATGGTAATAAGAATACGACTCGCGTTCTGCTAATATAAGAAGTACGGGTTAGGCGACTCCGATTTTTTGCATGTAATTGGAATATCGATTGATAGATAAATCATAATTGTATTATTGATCAGCTATTGATTTTTGTCTTTAAATGTGTACGTTTATCAATCGATATTCTTCTAGTTCTATGATTTGCCTGTTCTTTTTTTAGCTCATAACAATAAACAACTGTGATTTTACTTTTACAAGTAGTAGACGCCTTTGTGTTATTGCTCAACAAAGTTTTGATAGAAGTTTTTGGCACTTGAAGCCCATGCCTATTCGCGATTACGAATAAAGAGTTTGATTTAATGGCCAAACTTCGTTTTATAAAAGACTAGAGGGGAATTTTGTGAACTCTTTGCAAGTTGACAATTTTGTATTATAACTGTTAATTTGCATTTCAAACCTAGTTTATTTGATGTTTTTACTTTGAATTCAATTGATGTTTGCAGACAAAGTAGGGCATTACCATAGAAACCTTCTCCGTCAACCAATAGGCGAAGTTGGAACAGCCCGTTTGGGCGGACACCTGCAATTAGAGTCATTCTTGTAGTCACTAATTAGTGTAATTAGACATTTGACTTTGACTTATTCCGAATTTTACTAAGAGCAACTACAGTGAAAACCACATTGCAAGCTACTCGTGAAATAAAACCTACATACAGATAACTGACTAACTCGCCGATCTACCCAAACCTCGAGGATCAATAATAATAACAGCATATTTTCTATTAAACATACCACAACAGATCCCTCTCCTGGATGATTTTCTCGGAAATTTGTGTAATTGAATTTTGTTCCGTCTTCCCATTCGAAACCTCCATTGAACTTTGCTCCGATCCACGTGTAATAGTAATACGGTTTCTCCTTGTTACAACTGTGAGTTTGAGTCAGAGTTAGACCTGCAAGTGGTATCTTTAAACAATAATATCCTGGTGATGGTGATTATTGAATAAAGATATTTATGTTGTCGTCAAGGTAATCAAGGTATATTCTGTGTAACACCTTGGAAGGTTAGAGTTCGACGTGTGTCTACTAATCCCTTTCATAATTATCATTCATCAGTTGCCATGTTACCTATCTACACTACACCATTCCGATTAAGTTACCATAGGCTCTGTCTTTACGTAGAATTTAGGAAGATTCCAACGGGTAAGGCGATAGCGCCCGCAACTGGGCGCAGTTTTATTGCACTTGCCATATTATGTGGCCAATAACGCTAGTAGAATACGCTAATCGTGTAAGTCATCTACATACTTCTCGAAAACATTCGTAGTATGACAGCTGGGGGCTATGATTTAGGTATGATTGAATACAGTGATGAGACTGGGAACAGGGTAAACTAGGGAGCTTACGATCTCGAATAGATCTCCATACATAACAGTCTATGATCATATATATATACGCACCAGTCACAAATCCGTTCTCCTCTGCTGAGTGCACGGAAGCCAGATGGGATCCCATCGATTCACACTGTTTCTCAGCGTCGTAGTACGTGGAATTGTAGCCGACCTACGAGAAAATCTTAGTTTTTGGTAACATACAATTTTGAAAAAAAAAAAGAGTTTCCGCGAATATGCCTACGGAAGTTATGGTCATGGAGGTGCTTGTATAAGCTTTCTAAAACCATAACTGACGTAATAACAAGAGTCCGTCTTGGCCATGTAGTCCCACCCTGGGAGGCAGGAACCGTGCGAGTCTGAATAAATTTAATACATATTAAATTGTTAAATTTCCTTATAGCTACTAGTTGAAACTTATCGCAAGCTGAAAAATCCGATGCAAACAGAGTAGGCGGTTCATATTCTCACAATGATAAGTCATATCTTTGTATTAATTTTGATTTTGGACGAAGATTATTTTGGAGTTGGTTACGCCATAATGGCTCAGTGGTGTTTTGAAGGTATGGTATTTGGTATTTATAAACCGAGAATACTTACATGATGTGGGCGGGACTATGGTTGGAGGTTTTGACTGTGGAATGTTGCATATAAATGGGTATTGAGCATTGCAGTCAATGGATTTCCAAGCTCCATTATTGCCGATTGATAGAATCGCACATGAACCATCACTTGGCTGGCCTAGGAGGGAAATAAAAATTAGATAAACGGAAAAAAATAGCGAACAAATGTATTCAGAAAGGCAGTTAGGCCATCAGCATCAAGGTTTATGTCCTACAACGTCGACAAATCTAGAAATATTGTTTGAGATTCTTTCAACCGCAAAGATACCATTGCAGGAATGTCGAGGCGTTGTATTAGGATAAAAACGGAAATATCTGCCATCATTTAGTGAGAGTTTTATTATCTTGTATAAGGTGATGGCAAATCGAGTTTTTCAGTATTCTTCATTACTGTCAGTTGTCGAGAAATTGATGCAGAAATCAGAAGTTCTTGCGAAACCAATTCAAACTTAGAATGATGTTACCTGGTGCCCATTTCTGATAGTTGTATGCAGTTCCGTCAGTCCAACTACCGTAGTAGAGACCGAGCAGGACATTCTGCTCACCCATTCCTAAAGAAAATTGCAAAAAAAAATTACATTTTAAATCCCTAGTTATGTTTCTAGATGGGGATTGTATTCTTTTATTCCCTGCAAAATCTGAAATTGCGCTAAATTTCGAATTTCGACATACCCGACGACAGGATGCTGACCAGTTGTGTGTTCTGGAATGCATTATGTACACTGATCAGATAGCCTCCCATACTTTGGCATGTACGCGCAGCACCAGCGAAGTTTTGTACTAAAATTGATAGTTTATTGATTGTTGGCTGATTACTGATAGTTTCGTTCGCTCGGAAGTTGAATGTGCCTGAGATTCTTGGACATGTAATAAACTTACTGTAATACTTACTGGCACACAGACTTCGTGCGCAGTCTCACACACACACACACACACACACACACACACACACACACACACATGCACCCCCTACATATGTGCATTCATACACATATGCACACATACAACACTATCGTCACACAGAATTGCACTTACTTTCCACAGATTCATATAAACATCCACCAAATTCTCCACTGTAGATGGTGTTACTTGGGCATTGTGCGTTACAGTACAAAATCAATAGACATAGAAGATAAATTAAGTGCATTCTGAAAGAAAAACAGGATTCTGAAAGAAATGAAAGAAATGCACCATGATCTCCAAAATCAATGAGTGCTCAAAAACGAAAAGAGCGACACTTAAACTCTATTGTTGTGAATAGCAACGCCCTTGCCTTGTGGAGCCAAAATAAAAGGCAGAAGGCAGCGAAACTCGGAATCCTTGGACTGTACATAATAATACCCTAGATGCCGAGAAATATATTCGAGGTGTCGTAAGTATTTTCAGGAAAGCTAGGAATGGAATAAAAATAACGGAAACGCTTTCTTTCGTTATCTGCAATGTCATCACTATCTCATTTCTTTAGTCATTCTGAACCATTAACATTATCTCTATTTCGCCCACGTGCCAAAAGATCAACTTATTGTCAGAAGTCCTTTACAGTTTTGTGATGGTATATCATTTCGTAATCACGGTCGTGTGTGCACCCAGGATCGGGCCCGTCCGTGGCAACTTTGAAAACAGACAGACCCTCGGACCTTTACAGTTGTTTATTTGCAACGATAATACTGCAACATAAACAAATATCACGCAAACTGCGGTACATGCCAATATCGCAACATCACCCCAACAGAAGAGTTCGACGTCGGTTAGAACTCAAATTGGTTTGTTTGCCAAGTAAAGTTATAAAAGATATTTTTCTCATTCTTATTTATCGCAAGAATCAGAAGGATAATCATGAAAACAAATACTCACTTAAAAGATCATCAAGTGGGAGAAATACTTTATTGTAAAATTCTTATAAAAGACGTCAATTTGATCCACTCATGTGAGCCTGGTTAGCTCAGTCGGTAGAGCACCAGACTCTTAATCTGGTTGTAGCGGGTTCGAGCCCCGCATCGGGCTGATATTTTGCTGTGCTTATTTATATTTTCTTTCATAAATGAAGTAGTCCAAGCAATTGGAGGATAAAATAGTTAATTGTTTTTGACAAAGAACACTTTCCCAATTCGTAGCCTTGGTCGTACTTTATTCAAAGATTGAATATTTGATTAATAGTTACCGCATATTGGGTCTAGGCGCAGCCTAGCCCTTTTTGGTTTGTGATCTGTTTCTCACACATATTCCCCAATCAATGCAATCTTAATATCTTACTGCTACTTACTTCTTTTTTCGTATTGCTAACCGTTGTCTGCCGTCTCCCCACTGCTGACTTGCCCTACAGTACGCTGTCTTCTCTGTGAGCACGTCGGCGATGCTATTCTCTTCTCGTTGCGCGTCAGCTCGGATCACGTGTCAGCAATGTCATCGCCGACCCGCCCATTTGTCCTGCCCTACCCTTCTCTGTTTTCTCTGTGTTCTCGTCGGCGATACTATTCTCTCATCGCTGTGGATCAGCTCGCTGACCACGTGTCAGCAATGTCATCGCCGACCCGCCCATCTGTCTTGCCGTACCCTTCTCTGTTTTCTTTATGCTCTCATCGGCGATACTATTCTCTTATCGCTGTGCATCAGCTCACCGATCACGTGTCAGCAATGCCCGCCCATCGCTGAAAGGCAGCAGGACTTGTTTAGGAAATGCAGGCGTCATTTAATTTAGTACATGATATTTTTAATACACATCTTTTCTATCTTGTGTTAATATAAAGTGAATTCTTGTCATATTATCCCATACTACGTGTGCTTCTTCGTTAATTAGATCAGGCCTCGTGAAACTACCGTTTCCATACCACCCATCTGCGGATTCGGTTGATACAACCCGGTCCCCTTTATCCCATGTGTCTCTTTATCCTGACTTTCATTGTTTTAGAAGACAACTTTCACCTGAAATGCCTGAGGTTTCCGGTTGGAAGGATCATTGGCCTGTTTGTTCAAGGCGTCCACGGTATACATGTCGCGATATTTATTGGAAAGTGTCCAATCGCAGAACCGAAGAGATCTATACAACGAACAAAGAGGCTCAAAAACAAAAAGCAACTTCAATGGTCAAAACTTGCAAAACACCGGTATTGTTTATGGTTTATTTATTTCCTGTGTCTTCTCAAACGGTAATTTTGTTGATGTATCTTGATCGTTTGTTTAGCCATGAGCAGTGCGAAACTGAACTGATGGTCAACATACACTGAGCACTAATCCGCGAAAACCTGGCAAAAATAGGCTATGTTCCGTTTTTTTTCGCGTCTATTTTTGCCGCGCGAAACAAAAAAAATAGAATTGGGCCAGGCTTTCGTCGCGTACCACAAGATGATGAGTTTCGTGAGTATTGTGGCAGCTCGGATATTTTTTAACAAAAATGTCCTCTGATGACTCGGTGTCAGGGAGTGCGAAGGGTGGCAATTATCATGACAGCGCCCTAGACCTAGGCAACACTCCCTGTCCCTGTTCCATGATGTCTTATGCTGATCCTCACTTCAGAAACTTCTACCGCTCGATGGTCATGCATTCCACAAGGCCGGCCAAGTTGGTAAACTATTCGTGACGTATCAAGAGGATAAAGATCGCGAGCCTGTATGTTTTTATGTTGTAGGCTATGTGCGTTGCTCATCCATGGGATATTAGCTCCTCGTTTCCATCTAATTTTCCAATCATTTTTTTTTTGAACGGCATGCCACAAGTTTCCCTAACAGGTTACTGGTTTCTATGCGAATGAGTGTGGCCCCTTTAGTTGTATAAAGGAATTGTTTGAACGAACATGCATTACCAGAAAAAGAAGACTTTGGTAATGGGGAAGGCATAACCCATAAATAATAATTGGTTGTTGCATGCAAAGTAAGCAATTTAGGGCCCGTGTGACGCCATAGTCCACCGGCTGTTAGTGTTTAGCTGTTCACATAATTATTTCCAGGTTGAACGCTTTATGGTCGACTTTCTTGATGAGTGCGAGAGAAAGGATATCAAGATCGACGAGGTATTTTTGCTCTTTATTTTCTCTTATTTTGCAGGAGTTAACATGTTCACTGTCACCGTGAGGGTCAACATACTATAACTAAGGCCGAGATAACTACGGCAGTATTGTAGGCTTTTTCGAGAATTCGTAATATCTAGGTTTTACATACATATATGCGTGAAGAGAACCTTCGGGGCTTCTTTCGTACTTGTGAAATTATGCACTACAGTTTTCTCGTTGATAGTGGCTCTGAGGAGATTATGTAATTGTCAAAGATGTTATTATTAACCTACCAAAATTACGCAATTATGTTTGTTCTACAACATAGGTGCTACTGCCGCGGAAAGTCGGCTTTGCCATTGAACTCTCTGGAAAGGATAACGTGCTTCAAAAGGTGAGTTTTTGGCTTAAAATACGGTCGCTCCAAATCGTTCATTATTGTTTTGCTGAACGCTGGTGTAGCGTAATGGATCATCTTTTAAACAATCACACCGCCACTCCACATTGGAACTACGAACTAAACCTTTTTTAATAAATGTTCTCTCTCTGTGTTCCCCTTTTCGTCCCTCTCTCTCCCTCTCCCCCTCTCTCTTTCTATATACCCCTCTCTCTATCTGTCTCCCTCGTTATTTATCAGCTAATTGTTGTGCCTGAACATAATGCACGCATTATCAACAAGGAATTTATAAATTTAGATGGTAGACGAGAGTGCCAACGACAAGACACCACCATTTGTGCTCTTCTTTTACAGTTCGGAGTACAAGAAGCTCGGCGGTGAGATTATTTGCTTTTCTTTCGGCCCTCTGAAACAGTTCCCAGGTTCCAAGGGAACTTGCATTTAATTGTCTTGCTGGGCAGTTCCGCACAGAATGGACCAAATTTGCATATAATGCTTGGCAGTGCAGTGGCCCAGTGTGAAGCACCTGTCATAAACGCTGAAATTTCAGATTATGGTGAGCTTCTCGAAACGCTTTGCCAGCTGAGAATCATGTTCATCAAAATAGAGGTTGGTGTATTGTATTTATTTCCAGTGAGATTTAAACAATTTAAAGGGTCAGGCACATCAGGCATCACCTATTTTTAGTTCCCATATGATTCTCGGTCCTGAATAACGTAGGATGCCCAACCAGCAATTTATCATAATTGTCACGCCCACAAGCGCTGATTGGCCGATATGCTGCCCATAACATCGTTCATAACTTTTTAATAAGTGAATCTTGTGTATTTCCATTATTATCGTATAAATTATATTTAACGAAACCAGTCTAATACAGATGTTTCGTACTCCCCGTCCAATGGAACATATTATGCGGCAATTCAATGTGAACGTCGGAGGAGTGAACTTCGCAGAACGCCCGGATGACCGTCCGTAAGTCCTTTGACCGTTGCTATAAGTACAAAGTACTCCGGTGCACAATCACACTCTTAGCGTTACAAGCACACGCTAAAAAGCTTGCGAACGCAAGACTTCGTGACCGTAAAGTCGTATGCGTGATAATGGCATCCGTTTCTAACCATTATTGTATCTCTCATCTGATTGCGAAACCCAGTTCCAAGTTCTGCTTACGCTGAAAGAAGCGCGATCATTGTTGGAAAACATATACTTGTCAATTGTAGGAAAACATTTTTCGACAATAAGGACAAGTGGCTGGTCATCAGCTACTGTGTGGCGCATCCTTACAGTAAGTCGCAGGACGTGCCGTTTCCGAATGAATGGACGGACGAGATCCCATCAATTGTGGGAGTAAGTTGGCTTGTCCTATGAGAAACACGTGGTCCGTGTGCTTTGGCAGGAGGCTATCTTTCGATCCTTGGAGTCTACTCAAGTCTGAAAGGAACGTATTCTTGAAGTACAAAGTAGAAGGAAAGAAGGCAGCTTCGCCAATACATGTTCAGCGTTGGTTCAATGGTTGTTTTCAGTTTTCGGAAAATTACACCGCGAACCCAAACACTTTCGTCGCCGATTTCGACTTTCAGCAGGCATTTCAAGAGCAGGTAGAGGCCTCTGTTTATTTCAATGATACGCGCATTGACAAAGTTCTTGAGAAAAATCCAGTCGATTTTCTCCTCTTAAACGCTGTATTTCATTATGTTTTGTGACCGAACTGATTTAGGTTTCACCCGAAATTCTCTATGGTAGGATGCAGTGGTTCCTGCACAAGCGCCTTATGAGCACCGGACGTTTGCCAGATCCTATTTTGTTGATCAGGGACGGCCTACCAAACGAGCCGGGTTTCGTCAATTCTGTGAGTGAACTTCAAAAGTAAAAACGTAAACATGAAAGTGCCAATGGGTTCCGACTGCGAAAAACGCATGTGTGTGTGCTTTTTTATTCGCCCTGAGCAAGCAACACCAGACGCGTGCCCTACGCACCTAGGCTAGCCGTCACTGCTACTGCCTGCCAACCCAACCATGTTGAGTTTGAGGAGAGTTAGAGTTCGTTTAGGTTTAGTTTCGGCGGTTAGCGGTGTGCGAACTGTCGTGTCAGAGCGATATAACAGCTGGTTTGAAAAGTCGACGCTGTATGCCCACGTGTATCTACTACGTGATACTGTGCATTTTTTAGCCTAACTATTTGCGTACAACATATGGGAATGCAGTTTTGAAAAGAAAACCGGCCGTGGCGTTCTCGTCTTATGTATAGATACTTTTTAGCCAGATTTGCTGATTGTGAGCAACATTCAATGCCCATATATTAGCTTACTGAAACATGTAGGATACATTTGTGCTTTCAGTCATTGGACCAAGAACTGCCGCACTTACGAGCTGCTTGTAACAGATTCTGCAACGGATACAACCCCAAGATTGGCATCATTTTTGTTAATACGGTGAGGATTAGTTCTAGCTAAATGAATAAAATTCTTTGTAACATTTTCATTGATGACCAACACCATGACCTTACTTGAAGTTTTTAAAAAGCGTATATGTAGGCACTCAAAATGCGCCGCGACACTAGCGTTTCCATACCAGACGTTAATTTTTTGAAACGCATTGCGTACACCTGCTTTCTTATGCAGCATATGCAAATGAGAAAAAATTAGAATAAAAAGCAGACCCCAATTAGATCCCACGTTGCATAAATGCATAGGAATGCAAGTAATTGAGATGCGTTTCAAAAACCGGCCGGTATCTAAATAGGCGACTAAATATTTAAATGCGTATTTGCATGCCCTGCATCTTGATTAATGCTATTTGTCGATATAAGCTGAAACTTGCTACATTGGGCACGAGATTTTGCCACGGTTCCGATTAACACGTTTACTATGGCAAAGGCGAACTTTGTAATTCATTTTCTTTTAAGTGGTTAACCTTAGACATCTTTTATTATTCTTTCCTTAATTGGAAACACTCATATTGCTTAACTTCAAAAAGGGCCTTCATATTCCCTTTAAGGAGAGCAAACAAGGAGAGACGCGTATATATAGTGAGGACAAGTCGTGGGAGACCTTCGATCTGAACATCACCAAAATGCCGTCCGATCTTCAGGTGAACACTACTCTGTTCCTTGAAACTTCATGCATATGGTGACAAAGTGACATTGTCTCCGTATTCATAAGGTTTCAAGGAATAGGGTGAACTTTGATTTAGTTTCGGCGGTCAGCGGTGTGCGAAGTGCGAACAGTAGCACTAGAAGGGTTATATAACAGCCGGTTTGAAACGTATTTCGACGTTGTATTCCCACGTGTAGGTAATCACGATACGGTGCTTTTTTGTTTAATTATACTTATTTGGTCTGCAGCTTCAAAAAAAGTCATACAGAACTGCAGTTTCAAAAAAAGTCATACAGAACTGCAGTTTCAAAAAAAGTCATACAGAACTGCAGTTTCAAAAAAAACGACCTGTTATTGCTCTAACGTTAAAAAAACGTGCTCTAAGTATTGGCGTTCTCTTTTTATATATGACCAGACGGCCGTCGCCACCCGAGGCAACTTACCAATACTACCTATGTATATGAAACGTCTGAAACGTATTCCCTATAGTTAATATAATAATACTCATTTCGTCTTTCGAAAAGTTGGACGAAATTCCCAAACGTAGTAAAAAGTAATGGCGGATTTCATGCGGAGTCCGTTGCAAACCCTACTCCTTTTTAGAATAAGTTTTTATTTAGCCGGCTTTACTGAGAAACGAATGTTTACTAATAATTCAATGCTCTTGTGTTAGATTACTAAAACATGTAAAATACATTTGTGCTTCCAGCTACTGCGACAAGAATTGCCGCACTTGCGAGCTGCTCGTAAGAGATTCTGCAACGGAGACTTGGCGTTTGGCGTTACTTTTGTTAATACGGTGATGATAAGTTCCTTGCTTTGTCTCAATTTTTTGGATTAAAATTCGCTGTTAAAATTCGCTGTAACAAATTCGCTGTGTTTATTGGTGTCGAATACCATGACGTTGCTCGAAGTTTTTAAGGAGAGTGAGCATACCCACTTCGCTAGGGAAGACAAGTCGCTGAAGTACTTCTGTATGAACTTCACCAAAATGCCATCCGAGCGTCAGGTGAACACAACTCTATTCCGTAAAACTATATGCGTATGGTGACAAAGTGACTTTGTTCTTTGTTTGAAACGCTTAAAAACGCACACCCGTTTTGTTTCGTTCTAAGTGTCATACATTTTCAATTCGACACTTCAAGGACAATGTGCATTTTCAATTAGACACATATAAGGACAATGTGCAAGACCGCTGTAGCCAAGTCTTGGCCGTATAAAACATATTGTCTTATCACTGAATTTGGACGTACATAATTACACGTTGTCATTATTTATTTTTGCAGGTTCTTGGTTCTTACCTTCGTACTCTGCAACCAGTGCACAGCTGCTTGATCATGACCCAGAGAGCGGGCCGCATCTTTGCCACCTTCAGGTTAACTTATTTGCTTGCGCGCCGCGCTTATGTGGCTCTCATAAGGTTCGGAATGAGTGCAAATAGAAACGCGAACCCTACCACTACCGAGAAAAGGTCTAAGTGGAAGAAAGATTATCTTTGCACGATTGTGTAAAAACATTCGAGTTTTGCGGAATCAAATGCAAACACTCATGTACCATACGCAAATTGCGCGCTATCCTTTATCATGCGTGTCCAAAAGAAAGCAATGATTTGCACATAATATATGGAACTGCGGTTGGCCAGCATGCCATCCACTATCCGCCTGTTACCATCGCTTTAAACCACTACCACATAATTGCGCGCTATCCTTTGTCATGCGTGCCCAAAACAACGCAGTGATACGCACAGAATACGTTTTTACATTTCAGGGACTTTGGCTTCGTTTTGCCCCCTCTCTGTGGAGATGTTGTGAGACGCAAAGTTTTTGGCGAGGCGCCAATGAGTACTGTACACTGGCGAAAAGTGTCCGACATCTTGTCGTCTAAGGACAAGAAACTGGAGGAATTCCTCGGATTAAAAAAATCTAACTAGGCGAGGTTTTTTATTGAAGAATCGCAGGATCACGGAAAATTGATGTTCGTTGTGCCGTGAGTAAAGTACACACATTGTTAGATTCGTTCGGTATTAAAGAAAGTTTTCGTGAGCCTGCCGTTTCATAAACCATAAATCAAATCGGGCACAATTGCCTGCTAAAATTACCGTGGTATTGGAGTACTGTCTGCTGCTTTACATGGGACATAGCCTGTTTAACTTTTCTCTTATTTTCATCTTTGTACATCTTTTGCCAAAAATTCGCCTCTGCGCGGAATCCACAGACAGCGGGTGGCCCAGGCGCACCAGCCAATTTGCCGGTATTTTTGTGTATATATATATATGTCTTTAAATTTGATTTTTTTATGGTTCTTTTGATTCTTTTTGTATCTATATCTATTCCTATTCCGTTGTTAGTTTATATGAGTAGTTATCGTGCTCATATTGTTTATGTATATTAGATGATAGATCACTGTACACACGAACCTCTGCTTTAGTGGCAGTGGATCTCTCTCTTTTTCTACGCTTTTTTCATTCCGATTTATTCGCTTTAGTTTTGTCGGATCATTTTGGGTAAAGATGCAGAGATTATCTTAATTTACATTCTTTGATCTCATGCTAATGGGAAGGCAACCGATTTTCCAAAGTCTGTTCGTCAACTTCAACTTGCATTTCATATGTTTTTGCCCCCAAGCTCACCATTTATTGTTAAAACCAGCCGTTGTATCGTTCTTTTCACCTTCATTAATTTTGTTGTCTGATATGCTTTGCATATTAGATTAGACAAGTGGTTTGTGAAAATTAATTTGGACAACCGTTATTACATTTATTATATGCAAATAGGTCCATAATAGTCCACAATTTGCATACAATACATGGGAAAGTAGTTGTCCAAAATACGTTCCACAAACCATACAAATGTACATATATGCAATGTGTTCTTTTCACTAGTATTACTATTCGATGTTTTATCTACTTGTTTTGTGATTTTCTCAATAAATATGCAATTATTTTGACATTTGGTGGTTTATTTTCAAAGAAATGTTTTCCGAGACGCCGAAAAAAGGTCTCTTCGAGATGTCTGACGAAATGCGTGCGATTTCACTTGAAAGTGGCGGTAATGGTGAGGCTTAGCCGTTACACTTTCGGCTAGGTTGACCCGTGTGGCAGCTCAGAGTTGGAGTTCGCCAACAGCTAAATTTTCGCGTGAGGTTTGAGTGAATTTTTGCTGTTAATTCTGAAGAGGAGTGTGTGCCAACTGTTAGCGTAGCTGCAATAGTTTTCCTCAATTTACTTGTTCAGAACGTCCGGAATTTCAGAAACCACATTTCTTTGCGCCTAGAACTCGCAGTTTTTCCCCTGCAGACAGTTCGGACAGGTACCGGAGTCAGAATCACTTTTTGGTCTATTAGACTATCACCGTATTGGAAACGCGTTGTTGTAATAGTGGGAATCTTTTTCATTCGTATAACAATTAGTATGTAGAGAAGGAATGCCTATGGACGGATATAAACCATAAAAACGTATTTTGACCTTTCTGACTACGGTACCTGCCCGAACTGTTTGCCGGAAAACTCTGCGAATTATAGGCGCGGGGAAATGCGGATTTCACAGTAACATTTCTGAAATTCCGGACATTCTGTACAAGAAGGTTGAGAAAAACTTTTTCTCGTCGCCTCTCCCTTTAAAACGGTGTATTTTGACCGTTTTTTTTTGGTGCTCTGAAGCCGGATCGTCACAGTGGAATCATCATGACTTCCAGGTACGGTTTTAATTGTGACAAGTGCTGTCAAATTGAAGTCGGGGTCATGCAGGTTTCACAGTGGTGGTCCTTCCTCAATGAGCAAGTCTTGTAAACATTTGTGCGGCAAAATGTGACACATTTATTTGGAAGCAACCTCATTTACTATGTCATCAGATAACTAATTATTAAACGTTTACTGTATTTCCTTCCACTTGAACACCTACTGTGATTATTGTAATAAGAAACTGTCCGACCTGATCAGGCCACCCGCACTCGAATGAAAAAGTGAGACTTTTTTTGGGATTCCCTCTTCTTTAGGTTTATTGTTTTAATGGATTGCATTGTATTGTATTACATTCGGACTTGCGAGGAAGTTCGAACTCTTGGAATAAGTAGAGCAAATATTAAACAGAAAGACGCGACTGGCTTTCTAAACTCAACCGCTCTTATTTGAGTCCCTCTGGAACACACCAAAACCACGACGAGAATATTCATGTTAGTATAGTTGAGACAGAACTCTGAAAACTAAACATATCCGGAATTGGTTTAAACAATTTTAGACTGTCGGTCTAAGATTCACAAAGAGCACGGAGAACAGGACATGCCAATCTGCAAGGATATATATATATTCACGTTAGAGTATTATTGGAAAACAGAGGCTAATCCCGAATAAATGATGTCCCTTGTTTCAACCCGGCACTCACTGAGATGTTGCTCTGGCTCGGGACCCGACGGAGTGCGATCGATGGGTGCGCGCCTTGAGTGCGATCGAGGTGCGCAACCCGACACGGCCGCATGCGCAAAATCGCACCCTCCCGGGAGTATAAAGATCATAGCTCATCAATACTGATACCCCTTCACTCACATTCCTCCAGCAGCCTGTGCAGTACTATTTGACAAGTCGACATTCAATTTTAAAATAAAGAATTTATTATTACGGTAGTTCAAGTGAAGTAAATATGCATAGTACATAAAACAACGACGATAAAATTGAAATAAAAAAGACAACTATTAGTTATGTACAGTGGGAATAGAAAAAAACAGGGGAGTATGTAACACAATAAGCCCAGGCTAATAAGGGGCTGTTTGAAAAATAAACGAACTGCATATATTTGACATACGGTAAGACAAAGCGCTTATTTACAAGTCAGAGATTGGACGGACAAATATATAATAATAAAAAATAGCACACGTGTGCAATAAGAATAATTGACGTGCTTGGTTTTTTGATTGATACAGTCTGCGAAAAGAAGAATAGCCGTAGTCGGCGAGAGTCAAGTTTAGTAAGCTTAGTAAGGGCAAAGTTATAGTTAGAAAGAGGGACGCTTTATTTGTAGACGAATACCTATACTTATACAGTTATACTAAAACGTAAAATAAAACTTTACGCGATGGATATAATAAGGTACTTGATGCCCGTTGCTAACATATGGACGCCGTCGCTGGCGAATCAATCTTTGACGCGAAGTCCCGCATGCTTCTTTCCCATGTAAGACAGCATTGAGGTAACCTTCTCCCAGTCTACACTTCCCGTCGCACCAGTGTCGCCGCAAGCCAGTTCAGGCTTGCTCTGTGCGCCAGATAAGAGCGGCAACACGAATCCATTCTCTCTAAAATAAAGTTCATTTAACGATTGATATTATTCCAAAGGGTTATATAGAAAAATAGCTCCGGGAAACAAATGGGCTCGGCGAAAGAATCTCTTTGTGACATTTGCGCACTGTTCTGTACCGTTTCCACACACATTAGATGAATAGCCAAGGAAATAATAATAAAGAGAACCAAAACCTGAACGCCGTGAAAATATTATCTCCTTTCCGGGTCCAATCGTATGCTTCGTATAGCGCTTTAGGAACACAAACTGTATATTGAGCGACCTGCAACAATAAATAATAAGCTCAAAGAGAGAGGGCGTATTGTGGAATTCCGCGTTATCGCCGCGCACACAAAAGGGGGTCCATGAAGGCGCTGCTGCGCATCTCCTTCTCTAGGGTGCGCGACGGGAGGCGCATCTGTGGCAAACCTGCCGCGCCTCTCATAAAAAATGCGCCAACCGCAATTGAACATCTGGTGCCCCTGCGGCGGACCCTCGTTTTGGGAGCGGCGATGCGCGGAGTTTATTCAGTTAGAACGATTGAGCGACAAAGCGGAAAGAGGAGGAGACAGTGTAAAGCTGATTCACAATACTAATGATACGAAAATGTGTCACAATATCTGCTCACCGGGTGGTTGAAATGGAGGTCCGCAATGAAGGACGAAATCTGTTGCGGAGTGATTGATTTGTCACACTGCTGCACGATCTCATAACTCTTCTTATTGCGAGATGATCCCTAAATGGGCATTTGCGCTTGTGGGCAAGGTAAAACCGTAAAACAGTGATTCCCCGAAAAAATTTTAACAAACTAACGAACAACCTCTTTTAGAAAAGTGTATTTGTTCCTTTTTTTGTTCGCATGAAATTTGTTCCTGAAGTTTCATTTCAGAAACATAAATGATATTATAGAATCAAATGATAAATGATTCAAACACTACATACCTCAGTTACGGCGACAGCAACAATTTTGGGGTTATATCCATCTTTGTACTCATTGCAGGCACGAACCAGGTTAGGCAGCTCCACGGTACGCAACTGAATTTGCGTATAAATTAGACCAACTTGGTTTTTTAATTCGAAAAGAATGAGCTGGTTTGGGTAACTAACAAAGTGCTACCAGTGGAAGCATTCCCAACCTGGTATTTAAGAATAACACTGTGGAAGCTCAGCAAATGCCGTGGATCCTAGGCGCACTCGTCGCGCACAAGCAGTACGAAAATGGGTCCGCCCCCTTCTTTTTGAGCGCGCGTACGAACCCAAGGCTGCGAGGCGATGAAGCTTTTATTCAACTTACCTGCGGAAAGTGCCTTGCTGCCAAGCCTGCCCTGAGCACGAAAATATGCTCGGGCAGGTGGCCGCGGTTCTCCTCGTACATCTGAAGCAGCCAGCGCATGCGTTTCACGAGGGCTGGAAGCGATACCTAAAATGCAACTTTTATTCAAGCTTGCAGTTGAAACGTATGACTTTGAATCGAGTAATGATGAACTTTCTTACCACATGATAAAGTCAAGACATGGTGCAAATGGTTACAACCACCCGTTGTGAAAAGAAGCCTACCAGTTCTTGATGTGCCTGCTGAAAGTGAAAATCGCTCGCGTACGCATCCGCAATCGTGTAGCAGTTGGCCGAAAACTAAACAAAATGACCTTACGTAGGAAGTTGAAACAGAGTTTCACATTGATGCACAGGGTTGTCCCTGTCCCTGTCCCTCTTGAGATTTGTTTCTCTGTTTCCATTTTTCTTATCACGGGAAAAAATTCAATAGCGCTGTAAACTTACTCCAACAATCGACGGAATATTTCCAAAGTGTGCACCAGAATGCCCAATTCCACTTTGAGATTTGAGAGAAGGGTGAGCAACTGAAATTCCCAACACCATAGTGTACTCGGACAGCCATGTGGCAGACCTAAACACAAATAAGCAATGACTGAAAAACTAGGAGAGAATAATAATAATAATAATAATAATTTATTGACACATTATATAAAATATATAAGTGTGCATCATATAAATGATGATGAGAAGGTTGGCAAATTAAGCCACATGTAACGATTAGCTTGAGGTTCGTTTATAAGAAAAGAGTAACTCCTTGCAACAAATCAATTACCAATAAGATTGAGTGTTTCGCCATTGTTGATTTTTTTTGAATTTTCGTGCATTACCTCAGGAAATAAAACAATAACATAACACACACAATAGTGAATTATAACATAAATCTATATACTACGGCATGCCTAAGAATAGTTTCTACCTAGCCACCTTTCTCAAATTCTAGCATCCGTAATATACCTCCACCCGCAGTAATTCGAATGCGCTATGCACGAAAATTCATATACCGCACATGGTAGTTTTTGTGGATAAGCCACAGGCGTGAACTGAACTGAACTGAGAGAACTGAATACCTTGGCATATTGGGGGAGAGCCACGGCCTATAAAGCCCTTGTGTACAATAAAGATGAATTTTACCACCTTACAGCTAGTTTTAAAACAATTGAATAGCATAGCAATGAACCAATGTCTTGTTTGTTTGGGGGTGTTCGGGCCGCAAATGAGTAGAGCTAAAACAGCCAGAAAACAATATCTTCAAAAGCGAAAACTTACGGAAACTTCTCAGAGTTCAAGTCATGAATCACTTCGCCACTTTTGATGTTTAGTGTTCTGACGATATTGTCCATAATCATCTGATCACCGGCAAATACCTTCTCGACCGTCTGCAAAAAGTGTTGCAAGTTGTAATAATAACAACAATCTACATTTGCATGCTGTACTCATAGATACACTGTATTTTGGTGCTCGGCTGCTGAACTGACTACTGTATACACGTATAGCAACTTAGCAACCGGATGGAGAGGGGGGGGGAGAGAGGGAGAGAGACAGAGAGAGTCGTGTCCTAAATTCTGACTGTGTATTGAACAGCACGAATGTTTGCTATCGGAAACCAACCGAATGTGTGTCATGTAGTGACTTCGTAAGGTACTTGGTACATAGGAAATGGGTGAAACCACTTGTATACGGTTCACTGTTTTTTTTCGTGGTCTGCCCATTTGGTGACCAACTCGGGACCGAGTTTCATCGAAAACCGTCATAAGCTGTTCAAAAAATGGTCACGAACCAGTCACAAACCAGATACCATATGGTTTTTTCGGTAAAAACTATTGGGTGATGGGTGTGGGTCAACGACGGGTTTTCTGTGGTTTCGGCAATTATTTGGCTTTCCTGTTTATGAAAAACAACAAACATCTGCATTGATGTGTTGAGTTCTCAGTTCGTGGAGCACGTCCAGCACCTTGATCCGACCTAAACAAGGGAATATTATGGATTTTGCGATAGGGAACTGATGGCTACATACGCAGTGGACCGGTAATCCAAAGACGCTGGGTTCGATTCCCGCCCCTCCAATACCCACATTTTTCGATCACAGTCAAAATTTACGCACAGTGATGCATAAGACCGATCGAAGCAAAAATTCTACAAACATATCTGATTTTCACTAAGAAAGCTAATAACTTGTTCATGTATGCCAGAGGTGGTCTTCTACTCACGGGTTCGCAGCACGGCCTCGCAATGACAAAACTACACAATAAGTTAAAAAAAACGCTCTCACCATGAGCACTCTGAGTGTATCTGTCGATGTAGAGTACGACAGGGGGATTGTCATCGTTATCAGTCTCTGCCGAGATCTAAACATGCAGTTTTGCATTTACAAAAGAGGTGCAAAGACAGAAGAAAATAGGGCGCGAGTTGGAGAGAGATTAGAAGCAGAGACAGAGAGGCAGACACCAGCCTATTCCAACCTATTTTGTCACTCGGCAGCACCCATTTAAAGGGAAATACCGGCCGACTGTTGAAACACATAGAATAGACCAGAATTCTTATGCAGCTTATGCAAATGACCATAAATTAGCATAAAAATAGAGCGAAACTCGAGCAAATTAGCAGATACGTAAGAATTCATTTGTCCACGATGCGTATCAAATACCGGCCGGTATTTTGCTTTAACTTAACTGTTCGTATCTGCTTACCTTTTCGAAGACATTCTGTCTGCCTGCCACCTCCTCTGCCAGATTCACCAACTGTGCTCTAGCCTGAAAAGAGCAATCGATAGTCAATCGATAACCAAATATTTCCAAATATGTAACCGTCGCCAACAGGCTGTAAAATCCACAAAAACAAGATATGAGATAAGATCATACACACCTCATCAATACAAACACCCTTTCGCACACATTCCGCCTGAAGTCTGTGCATGAACTTTTCCACCTAAAAGGGGGGTTTACAAAATCTGAAATTAGCACTCTTCTAATATATAATTGAATTTATTAATTAGTGTGATTACACCTACCGAAATTAAACATATGAATGTTCGTGGATATTCTACAAAAGTAATTTCAGTACAATCTAGGCTCACGCCCACGCAGTTAAGTAATATCGTAACTAGAAGAGAGAGAGAGAGAGAGAGAGAGAGAGAGAGAGAGAGAGAGAGAAGTTCGCAGAGGAGATAACGTATCTCCTAGGTAGTACCTCTTTGTTTATGTACTACTTACCAGTCCAGCGTCTCCAGCATTTTCATAGGTCACGTACAGTTTTCCGATATGACCAACGTAATTGTATTTGATAGCAGGAACAGGGCGGTGCTAAAAGAGCCATTATCATTATATTGGAATCATCGTGTTGCAAACGAAAATCAGAAAGTCTCATGATCATACTGTGACTGTGACATTGTTTTGTCAACCGTAACTTACAAACTTACAACGAACGAATAGGAAAGATGCAACACTTCACTGTTTTTACTTGCGAAACCATAATTCTGACGCTTCGACCAAATCTTTTATTTATTAAAATAACCATCGCGTACCTGAAGAATCAGTGGTCGTCTCTGCTGAGCAGGCCGGGGGAATCCCCAATTAGTTGGTTTCCTAGGGTTCCCTCGAACTGTCCACTCCACCTCGGAGCCAACATCAACAGAAAGATCGGAGAAAACAGGGCGTTCCACCTCGCTCTTCGAATCCGACATGGCTTAATAAAGAGATGAAGTTTGCGTGTGATCGGGTGAAACATGACACAAATCCGAAACGACTGCAACCTTATTGCGGACATAAAATAACACCAACAACAAATGGCTAGACTAAACCCCATGTCACTGAACATTTTATTGGTATTAGTTTCTTTTAAAAGTAACTAGATAAACCATACTTATCGTTAGCTGAACAAGAAATATACAAAAGTACACAATGAAAGCAACTCATGAATGAGGTCCAAAAAGTTGTTTGCGGTAGAAAATTCGAGGGATGTGGGCGGTGGGCTCATCAGCGATGCACGCGACCTGTCATCGCCATCACAGAAAGACTACTGCTCTTCGAGAGACAAGAGACAACGCGGCGGACAATGCGAGAAAAGATCATGGTCGCCCACGAGACGCGGGCGGAGAAGGAAACGCCCACTTTGGTGTTGTGTGTGTGTGTGTGTCTCTTCACTAGATACGCTCATGCGGTTCGACGTAGAGTCTGATTCTGATGTCTCTCTAAGAACTGTAGTGTATAGTCCAATATTGATCCTCGGCGATCGAGAATGCATCAAGCAGGGCGTGGTCAAAACCATGGAGGAATGAGTGTATCACGAAAATATTAAAGTTACGAAAGGATTATGTTACCCGTGTTAGTCTAAACCCGTTGTTGTTCGATGTTCAAGTCCAGGTTATCATAGTATCATAAGGAAAGAAATAATGTATTAATTCGCCAGAGAAATCGCCGATAAAAATGGGGATAGAAATGGGAAGGTACAGTCTTCGACCGTGCAACTTGTGGTGTTGATGTAATGGTGCTGGGCAATTATTCAATTCAAAGCTTGTTTCAAATCACGAACATGAAAGTATGACTTTATAGTGAAATTATGCAATTTATTTCACAACCCGCAAGCCATATCACCCAATACAGATTATTAGTACGGGTAGTGTAGTAGTAGCTAGGCTAATGTCGTTCTGATGCCCGTTTATGGATGGGCACCCCCAATACAAAATAATAAACATCCGAACAGACAACGTTAACAAGTGGAGAAAAAAAATGACTTTATGGTTGCTTATGAACACCATTTTCGAAACATAATAATTCAACATTCATTCAAAGAATAGAAAGCTTGGTTTATTTCGAATTCAATTGCTCTTTGCATACAAAAAATGGCATCGTTATTGAAGCAGTCTTAGTCCTCCAATATGCGAAGTCGGCACAACCAGTCTCCACGGTGATCTGAAAAATCTTGAATTTACTCAAATCATGATCTTGCGGCGGCATGAATTCCCGTTCGCGAGACTGTCGCCCAACGTGCGCAGTGAAAACGGCGCGCACTACGCGCACGAGATTTCTTTCGCGTCATTCCCTTGTCAGCGGAATCCCTGTGATTTAAATTTAAAATGTAGAATGTGGTTTTTAGCTTCCCATACTTTGCCGGAAATTTGTGTTCACATTTCACGAACCACCTACCATATAGCTTTACTATGAACTCGATACAAACTACAAAGTACTCGAATAATTTACCGAAACGGCTCCATCGTTCGAGTGATCGTCCCAGTGTGTGTAATTAAAAGGAGTTCCGTCCTCCCACTCAAAACCACCATTGTATTTGGCACCGATCCAAGTTTCGTAGTAATACGGGTCGGCTCTGTAGCATGTATTGGTCGACGTCAGAGTTAGGCCTGAAACACATGTAAACACTTGCATTCAAAACTGTAGGTAGCAAAGAACTAGTGCCCAAGTGGGGTCGCTGCACGTTACGCTATCCATCGCTCACAATTCAACTTTCACAGCGTTCAATTCAATGCCGATGTGCTATAGAGGAGAAAACAGTTGACAATCGCACGTTGACTTGGTTTGTATGGTGCTTCTATACTGAGCTATATCTTTCTGATTAAAGCTTGCCGACGATGAAGTTGCTCTCGCCCAGTGAATGAACAGAAGTTAGATGCACTCCCATTGACCGACAATACTTCTCGGCGTTGTAGTAGGTGGCATTGTAGCCGACCTGGAGGGATAAATTGCTCAATTATCTCTAACACATGCAAGCTCACAGAATTGCTTAATAAAGCCTGCGTTATAATGTAATAGTGATTCAAACGTGAAAATGATATTGAACAACTTGCATAATAACAAGCGTCCGAGCCGGCAAAATAACTCCAACCGGGACGACATGAACCGTGCGAATCTAAATTATTGTTTTTTTATTCGTTCAACAATCGAGCAAGCACTCCACTTCTCTTCTTTAAATTCTGTCCACAAAATAGGTAAAGTTGAAAAACATGGCATATGAAAGAAAGGTATTAACTCAAAAACTCACAAGACGTTGGCGGTATCATGGTTGGTGGTTTTACCGTCGGTATGTTACAAATGAAAGGGTACCGGACGCCGCAATCAATGGACTGCCATGCTCCATTACCGCTAACAGACATAATAGCGCACCCACCACCGCTTGGCTGACCTGGAATGTAAAAGGGTTTTGGTTTGATTATGGGTAACAAAAAGTAAATTTGTTATATATTTGTATCCTATACATTCTGGTTAGCGCCATATTAATTGTTCCAACCATTAAAATAAAACCGAATTGATGTGACAGACACTGAGAATGCTCGGGTGGTGAGCGAGAAATCTATTCAAAATCGAGTGAAACGATGTGCGGATAGTTACCCGATATCTACTCAGTGCGCAAGAAAGGTAGATACACCTTTTGCGTCACGTAACACTTTGCACTCAAGCATATCTCTACCGAAATACAGTATATTTACATTTCCCACCTGATCCCCACTTTTGATATGAATACGGTGTTCCATCCGCCCAGTTCCAGCCTCCACTATGATATAGACCGAGGAGCACGTTCGACTCACCCATTTCTCAAATAAAAACATTTCAGAAGTTTGTAATTCCATTAAAACAAATAACTTTCAAACTGTCACAAAAGAAACGCATAATTTCTTGAGCATCTGTAACTTCAATGTAAAACTCATAGGACCGCTGTCATGATTAGCTTCCCCAATTTTCCCAAAAAGTACCCTGCTGTTGCGGACCTAAGCCTAAGCCCCGCAGAGATATCCAATAAAACTCGGAAAAAATTCCAT
Organism: Pelodera strongyloides; assembly: GCA_036852015.1. Taxonomy (NCBI): domain Eukaryota; kingdom Metazoa; phylum Nematoda; class Chromadorea; order Rhabditida; family Rhabditidae; genus Pelodera; species Pelodera strongyloides. The sequence continues at coordinate 30,506 of JAANDG010000627.1, read as the reverse complement.
TAAAAATGCAACTCTTTATAAACAAGCTCACCAGTCGACACAATACTTGCGAGTTTTGAATTCTGAAATACATTATGGACACCGATCAGATGACCTCCCATACTCTGACATGTTTGCTCGGCAGACGAGAACGGCTGCCCTAAACTTGCACCTATTTTTAACAAATCAATCAATAAATGTAAATCGACCGATCAAACTATCCAGCCAATGAAGCAAACTATTAAGTTAATTAGAAATTGTCAGTTAAAAAGTAAGATACGAGATAAGATAAATAATCCTCACCATCAATCGATTCATATAAACATCCGTGGAATTCTGCCTGGTATACTGTATTGGGCGGGCATTGCGCAGAACAATAAATAATCAATATGGATAAAGTAATGATTATCCGCATTACTAACTAGAGGAAACTAAAAGATATAAAAATTTACGGCATTTAACTAGATTGCGAAGTATCGTGCATATGTTCTCCTGACATTCACAATCAGTTAGAAGGATGTCATGGTAATGAGATTGAACAAAAGTTTACACATTTATCTTCAAGTCTCATGCTCATGCAAGACTTGAAGGAAGGCAACTTGATCTAGTTAGTGGACGATACTATACAACGCCGAGGGTCCGTGGGAACGGGGTTTTGAAAATGAGGATGCTTTATATTTAGCGCACACAAGCTCTAATCACCTAATGATTGTGACAAGTAAGTGTAAAGTTTGAAAAACGTGTTCTGCCCTGTTAAATCCATGCAAATATCCTCACATCACTATCACTTAAATATTTGTCATCAGCATGAGTTATCAGTGATTTCGCTGGCCACTTAATACTTTGATCCTTTCCGTTCGGGATAGCGACTACTCTACTCTGATTCTAGAAAGTTTCAGCCATGTCCTAGTACTTATATTTTTTATTGTATTCCCATATTACCTTCATTTGAATAACAGCGAAAAATTCACCGTGACATTTATTTAACACCTTTGCTATCACCAATCAAACGATAACGAAATCAATAATATACATATAAAATGATGATGAGAATGTTGACAAACTAAGCCACATGCAACGATAAGCTCGATGTTCCTTTATCTTATTATATAAAGGAGAAGAGTTTGTCACGGGTTTGTTTTTATGTGCACAACGAAAGCTGTTCATAAAGAAAATTTCATATTCGCAATCGAAAGAGAACATACAAAATCTTTGCCGCTGGCGGGACTCGAACCCACAGCAGTACACAATAGCTTGATTCATAGCCCAACGCTCTACCTGTTGAGCTATGCTAGCTTATGATACAAGTAGCCTGCTGCTCTACATAGAGCACCTTCAATGACAAATTTGCATGGTACCATTAGTCGAAAGGAGATCCGGACTCATATTATACGTTTCCCCTATCATGAATGACTTTGTAGACGTGTGAATGTTTTAAATATGGTAACAATCGGCCGAAGGCCGATTCCTCCAGTCGGAGAAGAGCCCGTAGGGCTCTTCGAACGGCTGGTTCTTGATAAGAAAAGAGTAACAACTTGCTGCGAATCAATTCACGAGTAAGCTTAAGTGTTTCGCCATTTTTTTTGTATCTAGCCTATTTTTACAGGCAAAAAGGGGCTAATGGAAATGAACTGAAGGTATCGATACGATACAACATAAGGGGTTGTGTATGCGTGTATGAATTTAATCTGAGTACATCAGTCTTTTTTGTCGGTGTTCTTATTATTCAAGACTTCTGCCTCGGCAATAGAATCCAACAGATCGCGGTGCACTTGGATGTACCTGGAAAAATAGAACTAATAAAGATGGTCCATTTTTAAAGCGAAATACCGGCAGCTTTTTGAAAAGCATCGTGGACACTGAATTCCTACTTATTTATGCGACAAATTGTTGCTATAATTTACTCGAATTTAGCTCGAATTCTTAGCCTGTTTCTGTTCTGTAATAAAGCTATTGCTTGAATAAAGAGTTATATACATACTTCGCTGTATTACATCATGAAAAAATTATCATAAAAAAATATAAACCCACTTCTTTTGATCGCTTAGGAAGTGATGACAATGCCACGATTGACCAAAGTTTGCCTCGATAACGTGAAAACCAGGTTTTCGTTTCTGGTGGTTAAGGAAATCCTTTATATCCCTGAATAATTTTCAGGCTGTCTTGCCTTCCCTGAGTATCAAGCTCTTTCTTTCAAAACTCCACCTTTCCATCTCTCTCCCTCCCTCTCTCTCTCTCTGTCTTCCTCTCTCTCTCTTTTAGTGAACTTTCGCTGCTTACTTAGGGCTACAGATAACGTCACTATCGGAAAGCACGTAAAGTTGGTGTTTCGGCCAGTCCGGATGGTTCTTCAGGTAAGTGTACGCACAGTAATGCTCCGGTCCACGGCCGAGCATTTTATTCTGAAATTTTTGAAAATAAGACGCCCCTCATGAGTAATCATTAGTTCAGCAGTACCAGAAAGATGTGAAACATCCCTAATATAGATAATCTAAGGTGTTAGAATTATTGGAATGTTCTATACCCTATAACTCACATATAGAAGCGATGCGGCGAAGTGGACGGTAACTGCGTAGGAGGTGATCACTCCGAGAATCTTTTGAAACTGATTCATGTTTGGTGTCACATAAACGTCGTATACAATACGCATTGTCTTGCCTGCGTTGAAAATGTTGTAAGTGGTCGGCGCGCTGAAAATGTTTGGTAGGATACGGTAGTAAGAATGGGCATTCTTCACTGAAACATGTATTACATAAAATAATTATGAGTTTTTCTGGTTAAGCTGGTTGCCGGAGCACCTAAAAACGCAAAAACTAGATAACGTTAATGATATTACGTTCATATAATTACACTATTCTTTAGTGTGGTGGAAATGTTGACCAACACACACTGCATCACATTACTCGCATTATTGTTATTTTATTATAATAATAATAGACAAACCTGTCAAATACTATCCCGCTGCTGTCTTTCAAAGCGTCCTTGCCGGCTGGGTCTTTGAGAATGGTGCCGAGCGCCCAAGTAGAGTTCATACTATAATGCAGTAAAATAGCTGCGCTATATTTTGGGGCTAAACCAGTTAACCCACGCGCAGCATGACTTGTCGCTTGTCGGTTTTAGGAACTTATGCATTTTGAATGACATTCACGGATTCACACATAATGTTTTTAGGAATTATTACTGTGAACGGAATACAAAATGTCCGGAAATATTACTGTGAAAGCGCACTTCTTTACACCTAGAAGTCGCAGAGTTATTACCCGGTAAACTGTTCGACCAGCTACCGTAGCTGTAATCAATTTTTGCGCGTTTCGGGCATTGCAGCGTTGGAACCGACTTATTATAATCGTAGTATTGCTCTTCATTCGTTTGACCATTATTATTAGAGAAATGCAAACGGACGCATATAAACCGTAAAAACGTATTTTGACGTCTTTGACCACAGTACCTGGCCAAACAGTTTGTATAATCTTTTTTAACGGGCCTATCCCTTTAAACTCTAGTCCATACTAATCCAAACGACACGTTTTGCGGGTAATACGAAGCTTAACCCTTATTTGGATTGTACTCTGTATCCTGCTTGTATTCAACCGTGTGGTCGCATATAATCAATAATATGAGAAACGTATTTGTGTCTGCACCCACCTCCATATGTGAAAAATGTATTTGCGTTTCTGCGCCTGTAACTTGTTGATATCCTTGATTGCGGGGGTGACGTCTGCAAAAGTTCCCAAAAGTTCAGCTTTAAAGCGGTGTGGCACGTGGTTTTTGAAGAGTCTGCAAAGGAGAAGATGACGCTAGAGGAGCTTCTGTAGCGCCGCTCTTTCTGGGATTTCAGATGTCAGAAAGGATGGGTGCCATGTGTGCCAACAACACGCCGACCGTTGAGCCGGCCATAGAGCTCGTCTAGCGCATATATAACTCAGATTTTGTCGGATGAAACGCAGTGTACTGTACTCAAGCAATTGTAACATACCGCAAGTGATGAGGGAGGGAAGGTGGTCGTCGACGGTACAAACTGAACGCAGGGAATTCTGAAACACGCACCACTTCAAAAACCACGTGCCACACCGCTTTAAAGCTGAATAACGGGTCGCTTTCTGAAACGAACGTCAAATAGCTGCTGTCAGAGAATGAATGAGGTTTAAAGTAAAACGAACCCAACAGAAGTGTAGAGTTTCTGAGCGAGATCAGAGAGATTTTTGTCAGCACAGCCAGCCCAACCCAGCATTACCACCGTATAGTCTTCTGAATGAACAAGGATAGTATTTTGTAGAAATAATAGTTTATTACACCAAAAATGTGAATTAAAACATAGGATAACGTATCAAATACAAAGACGGCAAAGCCAGAGTTCTCATCGGTGTAGGATGATTCTTGTGCATTGAACAAGTTCACAAATTGAGCGCTTTGAGCCAGGTGTTAGATTTAAATAAGGCTTTGAATATCACAATCCCTTCACGCAAGTCCACTTGAAGTGGGCTGACATATTCACAGAGGGATGCACACTTCATTGGCGGTGCTGTAGTACGATACGAAATATAATACAATGCTCAGGTTTTTTTAAGTTTCTGTAATTGTCGCTGACAAAATAATAAAATAATCAATCACTGACTCGCTAGGGGATGCGGATTGGCCACTTTCTGTGGGGGATTGAAGACTGGTACACGTCTTCTCTAAAACGAAAGTAAAGCGATATAACATCTGGAAAGGTCAACTGCTTTCCACTCGGTTTACACACTTAACCCCGTTTTTCGATTGTATGACCTCATGCGAAGCAGGTTTTGATTCTAGTTCCAAGTTCGCCAAAAGAAATTTATTCAAAGTGTCCATTTTTAGACATAGACAGCCGACATCTTGTAAAAATTTGCATAAGCTCATTGAATAAAGTGTAAACTTTTAGACAGCCTGGGTTAGACCGAAACTTAGCCTTGAGGCCTTCCTTTTGTAAACACATGCGTGATGGTCATACCGTATACTTGTCCCTGAAGGTCTTGATGAATCCAGGGTTGATAGCAGTGATCCGCATTACTGAAAGCGAATCAAATTAGTTGAACACCGGTAAACGTCAAATAGTTGTATGCAGATAGACGATCCATACCTGGTAGGTATGGAAACCAACCGACCAAACCCGGACCAATAAGGGAAGAGGACTTACTCTGTTTTCAAGGCCTTATTGGTTCTTCTTAATGGTGTCTGATCCATGCTCCGACTATTTTATACCACACTTTTACATGCAAATGAGAGAAGACCCATTTTCAGATCAAACAAAATTCATAAGAAACAAGGGATACAAATGGCCACATTGTAGTGATGTAGCAAATATGGTGCTCTCTCCATAGGGGGCTTCCGCAGCTGCATTAGGCACCTACAAAAACTCGCTTTTCGCAAGATCAGAATATCTTCATGGGCTTTTGGAGAAAGGAACCCGAGTTATGATATGATAAACCCGAGATTATACGTGACTGGGAAATCCTATCTTGTACCAGTCATCTAATACGGACAAATAATGCGCGATAGAATGAAGAATACTGGAAAGAAGGTATTTTATTATTTTGGAGTTGCATGATGTTTTAATTCACAGTTCATGACTTTTCTTCTTATATCCGAGATGCTGGTTTGATCAAACAAATATATGGGTATGGAATAGTGCAGTCTGTAGAATCCCACTGGCCATTGGAACCAACGGAAAGAATGGCACAGTCGCCAGTCTTTGGCTGACCTGAAAGAAAATAATTAATTGATTCAAGGACAATATTATGTATACAATATTCACAATAGCCCGTATTCTCGCGTCACTGGTAGGCCTCCCATTGGGTATGAGCTACCAGTGGGAGAAAAAGCGCTAACTCTGGTGTACTTGTAGGAGGGGCGTCGCCTGTGGCGGTTTCCCAATTGGTAGCGGATTGGGAGGGATGTTGCATGCATTAGGCCTTCCAGAGGATATTACCACTACGAGAGCCTACCACTGGTAGGCCTCTCCAATTTCCAATCTGGTAGACCTACCAGAGGAGATTGGGAATGGCCTACCAAAATGCCTTTCCCAAAGTGGCGCGAGAATACGGGCTATTAGGTGCCAGTGAACAGCAAAATGACCCACCATTCCTCCACTTGTTATAGTTATTCGGAGTTCCGTCGTTCCACGCCCATGTATTATTCGCCGGCAGATGCTGCAGGCCGAGGAGAACGTTCATCTCGAACATTTCTACAAGTTTTCTTATTTTATGCTTATCCTAACCCGATGAGACAGTGTGGAGAATATTTCAATTGCCCAATTGCCTTTCAAATTAATCACATGCATAGTATTAATTTAAGGTATTTGGGTTCTTACCCGAATGCGCTGCTTGAGATTTTTTGTCAATACTGGAGTCACGTTTACATAAAAGTTCAGAAAAGCCCCAAGAAAAAAAGAAAGAAACCATTCAAACCAACCTGAGTGCACAATAGTGGTGACAAGACCATTCTGGAATGGATTATGAATGCCCAACAAGTGTCCTCCCTTCAGAAAACACCCATATTCGGCATCTTTGAACACTTTCACTGGGATCAAATCAACTATTTTAAATCTACGAAAAATCAGTCAGAAGTATCAGCTGTTGCCTTCCGTGGTAGATGCTTTACCACGGCTACGGCCAAAGCTACGACAGAGGGTGAGAGCTAGTTCACTAATTTGTTGTTTATTTGGAACGGACACAGAATTCGACAAGCACTGGATATAGCATATGGTCGATGGCTGAGATACCGTAAACAGCTAACGGTTTACTTTACATTTGCAAATACTTACAATCAGTTGATTCGAAAATACAAGAGTCGAAATCCGAGTTATAAAATGTGTTCAGCGGACACACGGCAGCACTGCAAAATACCGGGAAACCAACAGTAAGTAGATACAACATTGTGCGATTCATTATTCTGTGATCTGAAGTGTCTTAATTACTATAAGCAATTAGGGTCTCTATGTCTATAAGCAATTAGCGATTTATTGGGAAAGCTTTTTTATCTTGTTTAGGAAGTAAGAATACAACTGTGCTTTGATAATATTGGTAATAAGTACTAACAATTCATAATACGTTTTGCTAATACATATGTTCACATAGTTCTATGGACATTATTAAAAAGGAAAAGGATTAGAAATAACTCCGAAGCACACAACCAAAACCGATAGGCTGAGGTGTCACTATCACTGTAAAGGAAAAAATTACGGTTATCAGCAAAGCACAGATTTTATGTCAGTATGTGTTTCAGTGCCTTTTGCTCAAAAATTGGAGATTGCTATTTCCGACATTTCTTGTCGAATAAAATTAAAAGCAGTTAAAGGGTCAGGCCCATTTCAAATAAACCCTATTTTTGATGATTCCATCTGATTCTCCATGTCAAATATAGTAGGATGCAATATTTTTCTAATTTTCAAGCGCAAAATTCACGCAGTATTCAGCAATTTGCCCCTGCCAGTCATACCCAACTATTTATCGCATTTGTGACGCCCCTTCGCGCTAATTGGGCAATATGCTCTATTGGGCGTGGAAATTGCGATATCGGCCAATCAGCGCGAATGGGCGTGCCAACTGCGATGGATAGATGTGTATGACTGGTCACGGTAAATTGCTGAATAATGAGTGATTTTTGCGCTTGAAAATTTGAAAATTATTGCATCCTACTATATTTGACATGGAGAATCAGATGGAATCATCAAAGATAGGGGTCATTTGAAATGGGCCTGACCCTTTAAAGCGAAATACCGGCCGGTTTTTGAAACGCATCTCAAGTAGTTGCATTCCTATGCGTTTATGCAAGGTGAGGTCTAATTGGGGTCTGGTTTTATTCTAATTTTTGCTCATTTACGTGTGCTGCATAAGAAAGCAGGTGTACGCAATGCGTTTCAAAAACCGGCCGGTATTTCGCTTTAAATAAATAAATACAGTAATTTTCTAAATTGATTAAAGAATTCATTATGTTTCGCACAGATCGTGCCTCATTTGCTACCGCGGCGCTTCGGCACAACCTTGAGATAACGGCTATATCATAGCGCACACAGAGCCCGGTCGTTATTGCACGCGGTGCAGCCTAAGCTTTTTTCAAAGAATTTTCAAACTAGCGCCAAAATGTCAATTGAAATTCCATGGATTCACTCGGAGATCTAATTTCCAAAAAATATTTTCATTCTCTGTATCTCTAAATAGCTAAATACTATGTTTATGTTTCTTTGAAAATAAACCACCAAATACTAACGAATGTAAAAGATATTTATTGTTGCGAGACAAGAGAAGGGAATACAACGTATGTATCGAACAATAATACTAGTGAGAAAGCATGTCAATACGACTATTTTTGACATCGTCACCCAAAACGAAAACAATAAAAAGTACAAAAATTGAAAAAAGAAAAGACAAGTCCATGCATGTGAGTAAAATTAAATTAAGTTTCATCTAAACAATATATATGCAATATAGATAGGATAACAGGACTCACAACTTTCACACAGCAGATATAAAATAAAACTGCGAAAAGATAAAAAGAATAAACATGCCTCACAAATCAAATTTAAAGCTACGGACTGCATGAAACTTGGCCGGTGCGCCAGGGCCACTTGGGCCCGCACCGACTAATTAAAGGGTCAGGCCCATTTCAAATGACCACTATTTTTGATGATTCCATCTGATTCTCCATTTCAAATATAGTAGGATGCAATATTTTTCTAATTTTCAAGCGCAAAATTCACACACTATTCAGCAATTTACCATGGCCAGTCATACCCAACTATCTATCGTAGTTGGCACACCCATTCGCGCTGATTGGCCAATATCGCAATTACCACGCCCAATAGAGCATATTGCCCAATTAGCGCGAAGGGGCGTGACAACTGCGATAGATCGTTGGGTATGGCTGGCTATGGTAAATTGCTGAATACTGCGTGAATTTTGCGCTTGAACATTAGAAAAATATCGTATCCTACTATATTTGACATGGAGAATCCGATGGAATCATCAAAAGTAGGGGTCATTTGAAATGGGCAAATGGCAACCTCGCGGCCATACATAGTTGTATAAAGACCAAATAAACAGCAACAAAAAACTTGGCCGGTACGCTTGGGCCATCCGAGCCCGCACCGGCCCGCCCGCGGCCGTTAATTGGTCGGCGCGTTCTCAGGATAGTTGTATTAAAGGGTCAGGCCCACTTCAGCTTCAGGCAACTCCTACTTTTGACCACTTCATCTGATTCTCAGTGTCAATTATATTAGGATTTTTTTCTAATTTTTATTGAAAGCTACGAACTATAAGAAAATTGGCCGGTAAGCTTGGGCTACCGGAGCCCGCACCGGGACGCCCGCGGCCATTAATTGTCGGCGCGGGCTCGGGATAGTTGTATCAAATGGTCAGGCCCTCTTCAGGTAACCCCTATTTTTGACCACTCCATCTGATTCTCAGTGTCAATTATATTGGAATTTTTTTCTAATTTTTATTGAAAGCTACGAACTATAAGAAACTCGGCAGGTAAACTTGGGCCACCGGAGCACGCACCGGGCCGCCCGCGGCCATAATTGGTCGGCGCGGGCTCAGGATAGTTGTATTAAAGGGTCAGGCCCACTTCAGGTAACCCCTATTTTTGACCACTCGGTTCTCAGTGTCAAATATAGTGGGAATATTTTTCTAAATTTTATGCGCAACATTCACGCCGTAACCAGCAATTTACCATAGCTAGTCATACCCAAAAATCTATCGCAGTTGTCACGCCCATTCACGCTGATTGGCCAATATCGCAATTGCCAATATGTCATGTTGGTCAATCAGAGCGAATGGGCGGGACAACTGCGTTGGGTATGAGGTATGACTGGCTATGGTAAACTGCTGGTGGCGGCGAGAATGTTGCACATAAAAATCAGAAAAAATTACATCCTACTATATTTGACACTGAGAATCAGATGGAGTGGTCATAAATAGGGGGTACCTGAAGTGGGCGTGACCCTTTAAGACCAAATAAGACGGCAAAAAGAAACTTTATACAACTAATGGCCGCTCGGCAGCCATTAGTTGTATAAAAGTATAAAGCTCTGGGCGTAAGCCGTAAGTGCAGAGGTAAGCACGCACCCAGTTACGCCCAAAGTAAAACAACGGTTATTACTACAATAGTACAACAATATACATATAAGGCCAGTATGGTATTGTAAATTAGATTAAACGGTCAGGCTCACAAACACAATGTACGAGAATATGTCATGAAGCTAAAAAAAAACTTGTTTTGAATGTAGCTCAATCTCAATGTGCAATAAACTATTTCATCATATACAACTAACAGTGAGCCTGACCCTTTCAATCATAATACCTCGTTTAGGATTTTCATCAATGAAGTTCCTCCAGTTTCTTGTCTTTGTAGGACAGGATGTCGGACACCTTCGGCCAATCTACAGTACTCATTGGCGCCTCTCCAAAAAGTGTGTGCCTTACGAAAGCACCGTCCAGACGGGGAAAAACGAAGCCAAAGTCCCTGAAAGATGAAAAATCTTGAAATGTGTCCGGCGCATTAGCGGCGTAAAATGGTATGACATGTGGTCAGTGAACAATACTGGTCAACGGATTTTATATGCAAATAATTGTGCCCTTTTGGGCCACAAAGGCGGCACGTGAGCAAATAAACTAACCTGAAAGCGGAAAAGATGCGGCCTGCTCGCTTGGTCATAAGTGAGCAACTGCGCACTGGTTGCGGAGTGCGAATGTACGAACCAAAAACCTGTAAACATAAATAATGGCCACCCATTGCAAATATAACCAACCAATGATAAGAAGCCAACACCTAGAACCTAGAATCACCTCGAAGAAAAATTCAGCATTACTGAAGTTCAACGCCTTGATTACAGCGGCCTTGAATATGGTTCTTGAAGAAATCTATTTACACACTTCCAGAATCATTTTGTCACCGTATATTGAAATTTCACGCTCACCTGATGCTTGGACGCCAGTTTGTTGAAGCGCAAATTAAATTTGTACGACATTTCTTTATCGTCGAAGTGGAAGTCTCGATAGACCGGACGCATGTCCCGATCCTAAAAACGTCAATCAATAATAAAGTCAAATCAATGTATCATTTATCATGTATCACTCTAAGCGCTCACCGAGGAAACCCCGCACAAACAGCAGGGCGGAGACCGAGGTAATTTGCGCATATGTGGAACATACACCGCACACCTAATAAGTGCGCCACGGATGCGCCAACCGGAATTTCCATTTCCCTTTCAGCGCATCATGTAACGGATCCGCCGCACATTCCGACGGACCCTCTTTTATGTGCGCAATCACTGCGCAGAGTTTTTTTTTCTCAGTGAAACGTTCACTCCCAAAAAGCCGTAGGAATATGGAGTCGGGTACCATTCGCTAAATGATGAAACTGTTACGACATAGTCGGGAAGCGCACAGAACAAATCCTTACCGAGCAAACAAAAATAACCCCAAACTTGGGATTGTATCCACTTTTGTATTCCTGGCAAGCAGCTCGCAAGTGCGCCAATTCTTCGCCCAAGATCTGAATTCGTGTATGTTTTGATATGTTTACATTTTACATATATGACATTCTTCCGCAGCAAATTTGGAATTTGAAATTTGAAATGAACGCACATTGTGGACAGATCCGGGCCCGTTGGTACCCTCGGTCGGCAGTCCGTCCCTGATCAGGACAATATGGTCTGGCAAACGACCGGTGTTCATGCGGCGCTTGTGCAGGAACCTTTTCATCCTTTCCTCAAGAATCACGCTCGACACCTAAAGTAATCAAGAGTTAACTATGAAACTAGTGCAACCAACAGTTTGTCCCGTGTCGATATGATATACATACATTGTGAAGTGCGGAGCTCTTTGAGCTCCTGATGAATTCGTGATTAACTGGTCGAGACGCTAGAACTTTATGAAATCCGCATATAATTATAACTTGCCTGCTCTTGCCAGCACTCCTGAAAGTCGAAATCGACGACGAAAGTGCGGGAGTTCGTAGTGAAATTGGCCGAAAACTGAAAGTGATCATTGAACTTATGATTCAAATAGCGTCTAACCCCGAAGTAAATGTCTCTCTGTTTATCTCCCTGACTCAAAGTAAACTTCACATGCAGAAATGAAATCGTTCATGGGGAAAAACAATAAGCCAACTTACTCCCACAATAGACGGGATATCGTCGGTCCACGGAAACGGCACGTCCTGCGATTTAAGGTACACTGGGGAAACTTCGCGGCTGCGCGGCGCCCCTATGGCGCAAAAATGTTGCGCGGCGGTCACACGGCGGTATCGCGGCGCAAATAGTCACAATCCCGAAAACGGATCCGCGGCTGGTGCGCCCCAGGTGCGCCGTGGGGCCGCCAGATGTTAGATATTAAAATGCACGGAAAGTACCGTACATGAAAAGTCAACACCACACCCAACACTGCACCACACACCGTAATTATACACAAATTTTGCAAGTTTTCGTGAATTTTTTTTTCCTTTTTTTTTTTTTTCTGAAAAAAAATTGTTTTAGAATTTTTGTTGTATTATTCCGTTACCCGTCATTTAAAAGTTAGAGCACCGTTTGTTTTAGCAGATTGAATGGGTAAATGTCTACAACAATATGTTTATATCCCTGGCGTACCAAGAAAATATGTATTCAGTGTCGTGGTGAGCTTTTAATTCCAACCAAAGAAAATATGTATTGTTAGGATTTGTGCTATTTTAGATAAAAACATAAGTTCCATTCAGTGAAGTATATAACCTTTTGTTGCTGTGTGTATTTTTTTCAAAATATGTTGTTCTTTGAACGTCTTAATGATGTTTCTTTTGTTTCCTTTGATTTTCAGATTTTTCAAGTTGCGATTGAGGTGCTTGATTGTCTTTTTGACGTTTACGAGTCCAGTTCAAAGCTTTTCAAGTCCAGTTCCTCTGACTATATTAAAAACGTGGGATGAATTATTGGACGTGAGTTCTTTTCTTTTATCACATGCATTTGTCTTGTGTTTTCGTTCTCAAGTTTTCATATTTTTATTCCTCATATTATTAGGCGAGAAGGCAATGAATCGCACTAATGGAGGGTGTGTTGGCGCAACTCGATAAATCCAGTGCGTCCGTGTTTGCTGGATTCTTCGCAATGCCACGACAACCGGTATGTTTTTTTAAATTTGTATATATTTACATGATTGGTCGAGATGCGAAGTCCATTTTACTTTGGAATAATGTAAATTCAACATGTTTTGTTTTCTCTGAAGTCCCTTACAGGGTCATGCTCCTCACCCTTTGTTGTACTGCGTTATTACCGAATTTGTGTACTGATGTCTGTGCAGAATATTGGTCAAAGATTGCCTATCCATTGCATATATATGGGTGTGACAAGTGGATCTTTTTGCATAACTTCAGATGTGGTAAATTGCGTTCTACGCTGTTCCGGACGGAGGGTCATTTTTAAAAAATTGGGTTTCCCGGAATAAAACGGTCCCTTCATGAATATCAGTATCTATATTACCCGGGGAAAGAAGCGATTTGAAGTAGCAGTGACACTGGTGCACTTTGTTGTTGTTCTATAGACGATAAAATGATTTTTTACAGTTTGCACACGCGCTGAAAGTCAGTGTTGTGGAGTAGCCAGCTGGGTGGACCGTGCCTACTGGAAGCATAGACGTGGAAGATTGCAGTGTATTTTAAAGGTTCGGTTTTGCTAATTTTGTTACCTTTTACAGTTGTTTCGTATTTTTAGAATATGCTCAAGGCATGAATACTGCTTTCAGATCTTGACACACGGTGCGCTTGTTGACGTTGTCTTGTCTGGTGCTCGATTCTTAATCGCTTATGTATGTTACTTTTTTATTGATCATATCTTTCCTATTTCAATTTATCGGCTGAGTGATGTCCTGTCTTGTACTTTAATTTTGTTTCGTTTCGCGACTATTATTTTCGCTTTTCAGGTACTATGACACGCTCACTGTGCCTTCCGAGGAACACTCACGCTGTAATTTACAGTTCAGAGAGGGTCAGTTATCCGACATTCTGTGAGTTTTTCTCTTTTGTTCTTATTTAAAACATAGATTCGAACAGGGCGTAAAACTCGTCGGGAAAAGCTCAAACCACCATCCAAATATGCAGTGTTTCGAAACTTGTATCTCTTTATGATACGTTTCTGATTTTCACGTACCTAATATCTAATCCCGACGGTATATGGCTACGAGCTACGAGCTCAAGACCACGTCAAATTTATGCAATATGCTAATTCGGTGGTGGTTCGTCGGTCAAGCGTCAACGAGTTTATTCCATGTTTCGAGATTACGTTTGCTCCTCCTATGTATGTGCAATACTACTAATTCACCGTTTCGTCATTTTCAGTCAATTTGTTTGCTTTCAGGTGAATCCTTCACACACTACCAGTCGGTGGAACAATTTTCTGCATCTCCAAGGGCCCTTTTCTATTTTTTGGCACATCACCACTCGATTTTAAACCATTCGGTTGGGGCATTATACTATACATTTGGTATTTTAATTTGGAGTTACTCATTATTTACGACTATTAAAGAGAACTCGGTCGTTTTGAATCGAGTACACCATCTTCTATGCAGCATGTAAAGGAGCGTAAAAGACTAAATCGAGATAAATGTGTAATAATCGGTTGTCCAAGCTGCGTTTCAAAACCGGCGGATTCCACTTTAACGTTTAGGCTGATGATAATCTATAATTCTTTTATTTACTTTATTGTTAGTTTCCTTTCTGATTTAAGTTTGCAACATTCGACTTTGAAATGTATTTGGATGACTGGACGGACTGGACTGTTCTTATATATGCGTGAATTGAATAATAATACTTTCCACCACCTATTTTTGTAGATTGTAGAAACTTTATCTTCGTAGTAGAATCGTTTAAATATTGGATAGATGAAATAATCAAATGAAGTCCTGACCCATTCTTTTCGTCGTTAATTTTCTATTAATAGTATTTTTGCCGTTTTCTATTTGCTTATCGCTTTGACAACTGCTTTGTGTTTTCAATGTACGCATTATTTAAATATCTTACAACCATAATTTAAAGATCATAACGATTTTTATTCGTTGCTTTTTTTTTTTTTTTTTTTTTTTTTTTTTTTTTTTTTCCAGTTTTGTTTTTTTTTTTTTTTTTTTTTTTTTTTCGTTTTTTTTATGTATTGTACAGTAGTCGGATTGGTAAGGTGGTAGTACCGGGTACGGTATGCTCGGTTCACGTCCATTTCGCGCAGTCGCCGCGCAACCCTCGCGCCATCGCCGCGCAACCTCCGCGCCATCGCCGCGGACCACAGGCGGAATCGCGGCGCCCCTGGGGCGCAAAGTGGATCCGCCGCCCCGCTGTGGCGGAGCCTCTTTTTACGCGCGGCGATGGCGCCAATGTTGCGCGGCGATGGCGCGAAGTTTCACGTTGTAGGGATGCGCCACACAATAGCTGACGATCAGCAGATTGCCCTCAGAAAATGATTTCCTACAATTAACAAATATCTTCCCCAATGCAAGCATTACTGCGGAACAGAGGTGTACCGCATCACAACATTGGCTAGTGGTAACCTCGTAAGCGCACCGCGGTATTACGCGACAAAGACCAAAGGACCTACCAAAATTTGTTGGGGTCTTCTTCGAAGTTCAGTCCTCCGATGCTGACATTGAATTCCCTCATAAGCTGTTCCATCCTTTCTTCATCTCCAAGAGCAATGAAAGCCGACTGAAACTATTTTATTAACATGGATCCTAAACTGAATAAAGGCAATACCAATTACCGGAGCAAGGGGGGAAAAGGTGAATCAGGGTAACTCGTGTTACGGCTAAGTATATTTATACATAAACCCGGCTTTTGTCACCCAGTCACTGTTTCCTTATACATTTTCTAAAAAAAGTTTCTCAAAGGACACCCACCTCCATTTTGATGAACATGATTCTCAGTTGGCAAAGCGTTTCGAGAAGCTGGCGATAATCTGAATACGTCACTTGAAATTGACGGCAGGTGGCAGCACAACTACATTCTCAAGTATATTATATGTAAATTTTGTTCCATTTTGTGCGGAACCCTAGGACACATACATTTTTTTGTGATATGGAAGACCTTGCCCTTTATTTTATTACTTTGTTTATCACATAATATATTGTAAATATACGTATGTTGAACAGAAAACTCTGCGTCAGGCGCGCGTTTCGTAAGATTAAGAATTAAGAAAACAATCTCACTGTCGTCTCTCTTGAAATTCGAACTGGCAAAGAAGAGCACAAATGGTGGTATCTTGTCATTGGCACTCTCATCGACCATCTAAATTTGTGGAAGTTATTTTTGTTGAATTACATTAAACTGAGCTGATAAATACGAAAGAGAGAGAGGGAGGGAGGGAGGGAGAGAGAGGGAGGGATGGAGGGAGAGGGGAGGGAGGGAGAGAGAGAGAGAGCGAGGAGATAAGAGCGAACCCCACGCGCAAAAACCGATTTAATCCGCAGTTGAAAGTGTGTGAGTGTAGGAAATAGCAAAACATGAATATGGTACATGTGAACTTTTCAGTAAAATTGCAAAATAGTGTCTTATTTGGATTTATACAAAAACTCACCTTTTGAAGCAAGTTCTCCGTTCCAGCGAGTTCGCTGGGCAAGTGGACTTTCCGCGGCGGTAGCACCTAGAACAAACATAATTAGCACAATATGTTTATATAAATATATGTTTTACAATTATATAACTGATCTAACAAGGAGAAAATACACTGCATTGACCTTTCAAACACCACAGACAACTCGGAGATTCTGTACAGAGCTCACTCATTTCTACGTATGTCAGCATGTTTACTCCTGCAAAATAAGAAAAGCTGAAAGCCAGAATACCTCCGAGATTCCGATATCCCAACTCTCGCACTCTTTGAGAAAGTTGACCATAAACCGCTCAACCTGGAAATAATTATCTACACAGCTGAATACTGACAGCCAGTGGACTACGTCGTCAAGTCGTCACACGGGGGGCCTAATTTGGTCATTGTCAAATGGCGCCATCTTTGCGTATAAATTTCCTCTTTGGCCTTTTTTCAGTCACGTATAGCCCATCCGTAGAAGAAAAAATGATTTTGCCAGCGAATACGACAAACTCGTATTTACATTTTGAAGCACACAGCACACTCATGTATTTGCTAACGTAGAACTCACACATTCGCGATCTTTATCATCTCCATAGGTCACGAATAGTTTTCCGACCGTGCCAGCCTTATGGAATGCATTTTTATCATCGAGCGGTTGAAGTTCCTGGAAGTAAGAACATTATTTAAACTTCCATTGAAAGATATTTCAATGGGGCACTGGTGTAATACAAAAGTTTCTCATTAGAGTGATTAGAGTACGGCAGAAATCCGGGTAGCGCAGTTCCGAGCTGCATACAAGTTCAATTCTCGGAGTATAGAAAACAACGGTCCAAACGACCAAACATGTAAACAAAAACGAAATTTGAGCAGAGGCCATACATGAAATTGGAAATCATACCGGCGGTTCGTAATCTTTGCGCATTGAATCCTCTTTAGGCTCCTCCATTCTCAGATTCGACACTTTCCAACAGATATCGTCAGATCTGTACTGTGGAGGAGTTGAACGGGCAGGCCAATTGCCCTCACAACCAGAATCCTCAGGCATTTCGGATTTCAGATGAAAGTCGAGAGCTGAAACAGTGAGCGTACGTAAGTAACATCCACAAAAATGGGTAAGCTAAACACAGAGTTTCACGAGGACTGACCAAATTAACGAAGAAGCTCACGTAGTATAGGATAATAAAAATTAACTAGAAAAAGATGCACATATCATGCATCAAAATAGAAAATAACGTCTACATTTGCTTAAAAAATCCTGCCGACAGTCAGCGTTCGGCAGTTCGGCGTTGCATATTGCTAACGCCAACCGTTACAAATCAATATTTCTCTGCGCTGCCCAGGGTACGGTAGTAAGAGCGTGCGCCCGCAAGTCTAGGGCCCCGCAGTTAGCCTATACCTATACGTTATCGAATAGTACATAATACATCGAATAATTATCGAATAATACATAATACATCGAATAAAATAAATGTAAAAACACATCTTATTGCTTATTTCGTTGTCATTACATATATGGGCTCGCTTCGCTATCGCGGAGCACAACCTTGAGCTAACAGCGATTGCATGGCGCACCGTCTTCATTGAAAAATTACTAAAACTACTAAAAACTTACTCCACTTACTGAAATAACTAAAAAAAACTGCATTCGCGCCACTTCCCATTTGAAATTTCGTGGATTTCCTCGGAGACCTCAAATAGACTTTATAAAATGATTTTTTTCAGCAAGGTTTTATGTTTCTTTAAAAATAAGCCAAATATCAACGATTTATTAGTAATTGTTGGGCGCGACAAAATGGTAACGAAGAAAACACAACTTACAACAATAATACTAGGTTCGTTATTTAAAAAAAACATGTGTTCATAATTTCAATACCCTGTGAAATATATATAATGCATATTTGTCACAATTACTATGTGGTCAGGCACGCGGATTTTGAAACGAAAGTAGGACAACTACATGAAAAGTTCAATAAACATATAATAACGTAAAACGACGAAAAGACAAAAGAATATATACATGTCACAAAAATCAAATTAAGCTACGAGCTACACTTTCGATGCACCTGGGCCACCTGGGCCCGGCCCTATTAGTGGAAACCGCGCACCGGCCGAATTAAAGGCTCAGGCCCACTCCAGGTAACTCCAATTTTTTGTTTCTTTATCTGATTCGCCGTGTCTAATATCGCAGGACGCAACATTTTTCTTGTTCACGCAAAAAAAAAGAAAAAAACAATACCCTTTGATACCCAGCAAGTTACCGCAATTGCCACACCCAATGTGGCCTATTGGCCAACCAGCGCGAACGGGCGTGACGATTGCGATAGATTGCTGGGTATCACCGGGGATAGAATAAAAAAACAGCTACAAAAATAGGGGTACTGTACCTTTAGGGTCGCACCGCGGCCAGTAATTATTTAAAGATAAAATAAGCTGGACGTAAGTGCAGCGCAAACACCCGCTACGTCCGATATAAAACAATGGTAATAACTTCAAATTACAGAAATTTACTGGACAGTCGGCATTCCAACGAATTTTTCTTATTTACATTAAAAGGTCAGGTTCACGAAACCTAAAAAACCCAAAATGATGGAAATTTTTGACGATTTTTGCATGGTACAAGAATGCAGAATAATGAAGTCAAATAAGTGGGTGTTTTAATGTTGCTCAATATTCAATATGCGATATTTTCATCATATTGTGAGCCTGAGAATTACAAGCATAAAACCTCCTTTAGGATTGCTATTTCATCAATGGAGTTCCTCCAGTTTCTTGCCTTTAAACGACAGGATGTCGGACACTTTTCGCCAGTCTACAGTACTCCTTGGCGCCTCTCCAAAAAGTGTGTGCCTAACAAAAGCAGCATCGAGACGGGGCAAAACAAAGCCAAAGTCCCTGAAAGTTGAAAAGTCATAAGGCTTATCATGTGTATTAGTGGTTTGGGGGGGGGGCAGAACCTGCGGCAAGCCCGCAAGCGCCTTGCTCCTCTTGGGGAGCAGAACGGAACTTGGATCAACTTTTTCCAATATCAGCCAACTACAGACGCTGGATCTTCGATTTGGAAACCTTATGAACTGCTTGTGTTTTTGTATTTTGGGCACTATCAAAAAATAAACTAACCTGAATGCGGCAAAGATGCGGCCTGCTCGCTTGGTAATAAGTGAGGAAATGCGCACCGGTTGCGGAGTGCGAATGTGAGATCCAAACACCTGCAGACATAAATAATGGAAACATAAATATACCAATATTTTATCGTGAAAAAGTGCTCTGTTTTAGGTAGGTGTTTTTGGCTCTTCTCGTCATCATTACAATGAAGTACTTAGCTAACTATCAGAAAATTTAGCGGCGACAAAAAGAGACCAATTCGGTTGTGGGCTACATCTACAAAAAGTGAAAAATTCATTATGTTAATACTTAACTATTTTATGAAAATGACCAGTCGGTCTCTTCCGACTGCAGGAATCTGCCTTCGGCCGATTGTTTACCCTACTACTTAAATTTCCTATGATACTATGATTTTTTACTTTTGTTTGCTAATTATTTACTTATATCCAACGGGAGCCAAAATTGCGGCTGGAGAAAGGCGTAACGATAGACGTATAGTTTTTCGCACTACTAAAACTTGGAGGCTACTATTTGAGCAGTCACACAGGTGTAGAATTTAAATAAAAACATGTCTGTTCAGTGAATAGAAACGAACTATGCGAATGAAAATGAAAATGATCTATGAAATATATTTCACTAAGCGAGACCTTTTCAGATATGTTACGTATTTTCGTGTTTTGATCTACATTGTTATGTGAGACTGACAATAGTCATTTATATATTGGTATGCCACAAAAGAGTACTACCTTACAGCTTCAAAAAATTACACTTCCTTCTTTAAATTGTCCACTTGCTCAATTCTCTTTGTATACTTCCATAGTTCGCAACACATTTCAAAAGTTTACGTGAACCAGCAGACAAATGGAGCGCCGCAATTTTTGGCCCCGTTGGATATAACAAATAATTAGCAAACAAAGTAAAGAATCATAGTATCATAGGAAATTTAAGGAGTAGGGTACAATCGCCGAAGGCCGATTCCTGCAGTCGGAAGAGACCGACTGGTCATGTTCATAAAATAGTTAAGTATTAACATAATGAATTTTTCATTTTGTAGATAGTAGCCCAAAACCGAATTGGTCTCTTTTGTCGCCGCTAAATTTTCGGATAGTTAGCTAAGTACTTCATTGCAATGATGACGAGAAGAGCAAAAAACACCTACCTAAAACAGAGCACTTTTTCACGATAAAATAATTTTCCTCTTTTTAGAGCTATTTGGAAAATATCAGGCCTAACGCCGAACTAATTGAATGTTCATTTACGGGATATAAATAAGTAACTCACCCAATTAAATATGCATTATACACCGATTGTGAGGGTCAATTCTACAACTTATCATTCTTCGTTGGTTAAAACAGTTGGAGAACACTAAGTGTTCAATGTCTTTAGTTTTATCGCAAGAAGATAATTCTTTTTAATAAAAAATTCACACCTAATTTCATAAAGATAATTTTCCTTTAGAAAGATTATTGTCATTAGGTTAGGTGTTAGTGTTAGTTTCCAATAAACAAGCTAATGAACACCCTTATTGTTAGTATGAGTGGACGGAATAAATAAACTTTAATTTCTAATTCTTTGCCTACAATTCAATCGCTGTTCCGCAACTATGCATTTGACTGGAAAAGAATTTAAACCTTGTTCGTCTTCAAAAAAAAACTACTAACCTATCCTCTACCCCTATACGCTGTCTTCAAAAACTATTAACCTACTAACTCAAAAAAAAATTCAAAAACTAAAACCTTATACTATACCCCTATACGCTGTCTCAAAAACTACAACCTACTAACTTCAAAAAAAACTTCAAAACTCTTCAAAAACTACTAACCTATACTATACCCCTCTACGCTGCATAACATGGATATTTTGCGTGAAACCAAATTTGTCATAAATGAGGACTTCACTAAACTGTTTTACCCTATGGCGCTAAATTTTTTTATGAATTAGGAATTAGGAGAATGAATTAGGAGTTTCATTTTTCGTGAGCCTCGAGTATCCATTGTTGCAAAAACTCGTCGATGCGCGAACTTGTGTCTATTTACTGTACAATTACCGTCCCATGGAAATTAGGCGTCCCATAGTGGGACAACCGTCCCAGGGAAATCTGACCGTCCCATGGTGCCAGCATGGATGTTATCTCACTCAAACACTACTACATATCAACTTTTTTGGCAAGGGAAAAAAAAGAATAAAGTATTGAGTCGGTTGAGGTTGAGAGGGCTCTGGGACTTTGAAAGGGCCATGGGACGGGCAGATTTTCATGGGGCGGTTGGCTAGTCTATGGGACGGTTGG
The DNA here is from genome assembly GCA_036852015.1 of Pelodera strongyloides. Taxonomy (NCBI): domain Eukaryota; kingdom Metazoa; phylum Nematoda; class Chromadorea; order Rhabditida; family Rhabditidae; genus Pelodera; species Pelodera strongyloides. The sequence continues at coordinate 8,577 of JAANDG010000627.1, read as the reverse complement.
AAGTCTGTGGGACGGTTGGGAGGTCCCTGGGACAGTTGTTCCTTTAATGGGACGTTGTTGTCCCATGAGTGGGACGGTGGCTCCTTTGGGACGCCTAGATTTCCATGATACGGTAATTCTACAATACAATATACATAGAGCCCGAACGAACTATAATTCCATAACTAACAATCCTTCTGCTCTACCAGTTGCGCCATTCAGCTACTGGGTCGTGAAAGCTAACAGGAATTATATAGTTAATTAGGGACAGAGTGACTGAAGGTTAAACATTGGATTATGTAGCTTTATTCATGAAGATTATTTGAGAAATTTCTGAATGAGAAACTTCAGTACTATGGAGACACAGTAGTGGGCTCTATATCCTTTTATAATTCACAAAAATCAATGATTTGTAAACGGCACTGATAGTGTGCCAATCAAAAAATCTAAATGTTGAACGCAAAACGTTCGGCTTTGGCCGAAACAGAACGCACGACCTCTCGCTCAGTAGCCAAACGCTTTGCCAATGTACTACAAGGCATGTTGTTTTTGTAAGTAATGGTCACCTCAGGCCTCTGGAGGAGTTAGGCGACCGGGATATAATGAAAAAAAAACAATACTATTTTGCAACTTTAAAGCCTTGGAAGTTCCAACTTCTCATTAATTAACTTTTACTAGCGTCCGGACAACCCAAATTCCAATGAGTGCTTTAATAAACCTGTTAACCGAGTATTTTTTTTTAAATAATTTATTTTTTTTATTTTAACCTTTTCGGCATTCAATATTTCCCTATTCCACCTACACTTCAGCACAAGCACATCATTTGTCAAAAGAAATAAAAAGGGGGATCCCAGGCTACCAGCTTGAACATGTGAAAAAATAACCAAATGTAAAAGAATTTATATTATATAGAAGTTGTTTTCCATGGAAAATGCTTATTTTATAATGTACTGCGCACTGCCCGCGTAAACTATGAGGTATGAACCCATCTTGTATGAGGCAAAAAGGGCGGGGCTTCGGCTGTGCACACAAAACTGCGAAGGTGAAATGTTCGAGGCCCCAAAAGTCTCAGAAATCGACATCGGGGAAAGATGCTGTGAGAGAGAAATATTCTCAGCAACACTTCCGTTATCTAATGCAGAAGTTAGGGCGCAAAATTTTCATTCACAAGCGCGCTAGGGCCGAAAAAGTACCAAAAATTACCCAAATAGCATAAAAATCCATAAATCGATAATTAGAAATCAAAATTTTAAAATTCTAATGGCTTTGCTAAAATCCCGCCCCCTGATATAATATAATGGAGGACAGTTCCAAAAGTGTGCCTTGATGCCCACGAAATTGAGGAAGAAAGACAGAAAAAAAAAAAAAAAAATCACATAATACGCAGCGTTTTTTTAATAACTTCTCTTCAAAATGATTTTTTCTGGCTGAGTTTTTGCAGGGTTGTAGAGGAACATTAGAAGAGTAGATTTGCCAAATTAGAGCCCATTTGGTCTAGTACTTTTTGTGCTATTAATTAATGAGTGCTCCCAGGTCCGGGAAACCCCCGGAGAAGAACCAAAAAGGGCTAGGCTGCGCCTAGCCCCAAATGGTAAGCCGCCCTTTTTTTACTCCCCTTAGTAGCAGTGTCGCCGATGTAAAAGACTTGATTACAGCGGTTCTTGAACTGTTTTTCGTCCGTAGAGCGCGTAACTCTAGCGCTACAACTAAGGTTTTTTGAAGTCGTTAAGACACGGAACTAAGTCACTTTGCCGTCGTTTATAATTTCACGGAATATTCATAGTGCTCACCGGGTGCTTGGCCGCCAGTTTGTCGAGGCGCAGATTAATCTTGAATGACATTTCGTGATCGTCGAAGTGGAATTCTCGGTAGGTCCTACGATTGCCGCGTCTCTACAAACTACCCGAGTTTGTCAGTGAAACAATCATGCGAAAAATCGATAACAAGCAAAATAGGAATACGGTGGCACTAATGAAACAATGAAAACTGCGGAAGCAGATAGGAGAAACGTATATGGCAAATACTTACCGTACAAACATAAATAACGCCAAACTTTGGTTCGTATCCATTTTTGAATTCCTTACAAGCAGCACGCAAGTGCGCCAATTCTTCGCGCAACACCTGAAATCGCAAGTCTTATATTTTGGTCCGCAATGTTCAGTGAGTAAGTTGGCACGCCGTTTGCAGTAACAATAAGCAAACAACCATCCATCATCAGATCACGGTTAATATGTATAATACTGAAAATTGAAAATGATAATAGGGATACACAAGATTTTTGGATGTTTTCATTGACCATCACTAATTACCAGTATATCACGAAACACAAAACGCAGAGAAGCGGTCGTTTTTGAGATCCAGACATAAATGTTCGTGAAACTCAGCAAAGTTGTGACGAACTCACAGAACTGACAAAACCGGGCTCATGGATGCCCTCGTTCGGCAAACCGTCCCGGATCAACACAATATGCTCTGGCAAACGTCCGGTGCTCATACGGCGCTTGTGCAGCAACCACTTCATCCTCTCGCTGAGAATAATGGGCGAAACCTAAATAAATTCAAATATGCTTAGGTAGGAAACATTTTACATTTCGTGTGACCAATACTAATACTCGACAGCATATTTTGTTTTGAATTTCTAGTCGTCTATCTAGAAGTTTGTCAATGTGAAATCCAATCCATATATAACTCAACCTTCTCTTGCCAGGCCTGCTGAAAGTCGAAATCGGCGACGAAAGTGCTCGGGTTCGCGGTGAAGTTTGCCGAAAACTGCAATAGTAGACTACCTGAAGTTGTTCTCTCTCTCTCTATCTCTCTCTCTATCTCTCTCTCTCTCTCTCTCTATCTCTCTCTCTGTCTCTCTCTATCTCTCTCTCTATCTCTCTCTCTCTATCTCTCTCTCTCTCTCTATCTCTCTCTCTATCGCTCTCTGTATCTCACTCTTCACCTACTTGCCTTTCGCATGCAGCAAGGAGAACCATACACGGGGTTCCCTGATTGGAAGTATAAACCATAGGCGATAAGCCAACTTACTCCGACAATAGATGGAATCTCGTCCGTGTTTCCCCGCAACGGCACATTCAGCGACTTACTGTAAGGATGCGCCACACAATAGCTCACGATCAGCATATTATCCTTCGAAAATGTTTTCCTATAATTAGCAAGTATATATACATATATATTCTTCCCAAAAAATAATGGCCGCGAGTTACGGTAAGGATTAGACAGTTTATATCAACAGCATACGGCTCCACTGCAAATTTTAACGTCGCCCCCTACGGGAACCGGCCCACTTCGCGAATAAGTAGAGATAAATGGAAACAAGAGAGTCTGTGCTTTCCCTAGGGGAAATTATCCATTTCTTGGAAATTATCCATCCAACTGCCTTAGGCCGCTCCTGTGAGTAAGGATCTAGACTTGAAAATAATCTCAATACAGTAAGAAATGCGATTTTCGCTGTCAGACTTGTGAAATTCTGTAGATTTCTCATAGAAAAATGTAGAACAACCTTGTTCGTGCGGGCCTGAGCCTTAGTGGCAACGATAGTGTGTCGCTTGTGGACCCGCGTAGGTTGTACTTGTAACGCAACAAGGGCCGAAAGGGACTTACGAAAAGTTGTTGGGGTCTTCTTGGAAGTTGAGTCCTCCAATATTCACATTGAATTCCCTCATAATGTGATCCATTCTCTTGTGATCTCCAAGAGCAATGAAAGCCGACTGAAACTTCTTTCATTAGCCCCAACAAATACGAATTACTAGAAAAAAAATTGAAAAAAATTTATACTACTTGGATTGCATCTCCTAGACCCGATTGGTTGACTTAACAGACTGACATCGTTGGCAGAAATTTTCGTGCTTTACATCAATTAGTTCTTTTCAAAGTATAAAATGAAACTCACACGTTACACTGTTTACCGTATGATCAAAGGGAAAAGGGGAATAAAATATACATTTTGGTGAGCCTAAATCTTCCAGGAAACACTCGAAGAAGAAAACATAGTACACAGACCTCCATTTTGATGAGCATAATTCTCAGTTGACAAAGCGTTTCGAGAAGCTCGCGATAATCTGAATACATATATGACTACACCTACCACGAGCGAGTAGCCTGCTCCTCTCTATGTAGTGTGCGTACTACTTTGCTAAACAAAGATTCCTACAAGAAAACAATCTTACTATCGTCTCTCTTGAAATGCGAACTGATAAAGAACAGCGCAAATGGTGGTGTCTTGTCATTGGCGCACTCGTTGGCGATCTGAATGATTTCGTTCAATGATTGGTCAAGAATTTATCACTACACCTAAATTCATAAAATAGCTAAATGGCGTAAATTTGGATATTAAAAAACTCGCCCTTTGAAGCACGTTCTCCTTTCCAGCGAGTTCACTGGGAAAGTGGACTTTCTGCGGCGGCAGCACCTAAAACAAACATAAGGATGTATTCCATGTGTTATGTGTTATGTGACTATGCCTACTTTGAAAACACAAGAAACGTTGGCCTACTTCCTACTCCTACTTACACCAAAAGTCTGAAACGTATATTTGCGCAACGTGAATCCGCACGAACAGACAAACTTTCTTCTTTTATATAATAAGAATATTGTTAACAAAACTGTAACAAAAAACTGCACTGCATCAAGCTCGCAAGAAACTTACATATCACATCCACATATTACGAAATTTTGAATTCGAAGTCTTGAAAGCCACTACGGTATTACCGTAGTTCGTAGTCTCGGGCTAACAACATGTCGGCGTCTCACAGGGACTGTCAACGTCAACCTGGTTAACAACTGCGCTCAAAATATGAAGAGAAAAAATATACCTCGGTGATTTTGATATCCCAACTATCGCACTCTTCGAGTAAGTCAACCATAAAACGTTCAACCTGGAAATAGTTACGTACACAGCTGAACACTTACGGCGCTGGTACTAATTTACACAAACCCTAACTCGGATGTTACCCGTGTATGCATCAGCTTTGCTTATAACTTCCCAACTTGCCTTTTCAGTCGCGTTACAGTAAGACTTACACATTCGCGATCTTTCTCATCACTAAACATCACGAACAGTTTTCCGACCTCGCCAGCCTTGTGGAATGCACTTTCATCATCGAGCGGTTCAAGTTTCTGAAAGTAGAAAAGGGTATTTCATACATTAAGTATCTTGGATACTAAAATAGAAAATTTTGAGACAACTTAGGAAGCAGTATCGCAACACATAGCCTGTGGCTGTGATGCTAAATTAAAACAAAAATAAATTTGAATAGAGAGAAAGGGAAAGAAAGCATACATGTGCAACTCAGCGTACAGTACGGTAACCCGCCTAAGCGGCTCCGTTTGCGAAAGAAAGCCAATTGCCTGAGCGGTTTCGTCAACAATAACAATTTCGCTGAGCGTTTCGAGTTATTGAACGAAACTTGAAAAACATACGGGATCTCCGTGTGTGAACGTCGAGTTGGCGAAAATGTCCTCGGAAGGTTCATCCACTCTCAGATTTGACACTTTAAAACAAATATCGTCACATCGGAACTGGGGAGCCTTTGAGTGCGCAGGCCAATTGCACTCACAACCAGAAACATCAGGCATTTCAGATTTCGGAGGAAACGATACTAAAATAATGAGAATAAATAAATAATATTCATCAGCTATCGGCAAACTAAAAATAACAACAGTAGTTCTAACGGACCCGCCACCCGACCAGATTAAAAAAAATCAGCTCATTTAGTTTAAGATATCGGAATGAGAAATTAAGTTGCGGTAGTGCATGATATATACACATATATTATGTTACCGCAAGACAAAAATTACTCGTCTATCGACACTAACAAGGACACAGACCCTGTGTAAAGTCAGTGGCTTAATTCAACGACTAACTACTTGCATTTGTAATTGTGACACGTGTGAGAGTGAAGAGTACTTATAATTAAAAAAAGAAGTAAATAGAGTTACAGTAATATAAGGAAAAGTATAAATGAGAGTATTGAGAGATAAAGTGTATCATGTTCTTTAACATGATAACCCCGTTTCGACCCTGATCGTATACGAGGATTTTGCTGTAGTTGGGTCTCATCAGTACGATGACCACAGCTTTGAGCGATAGGAAAAAAATAAATAAAAATGAGAATGCACACAAGAGAGAGAGAGAGAGAGAAAAATAACTATGTATAAAGAAAAATAACAGTTTGGTTGAAGATTGTGTGATTGATTATGTGTATGTTCGATTTTATGTTGAGTGCAATTGTTATTGCAGTTAATTAATTGTTTGGTTTTTTAATGTTCGAGTACAATTATATTTATATTTGTAGTTTGTAGTGTGATGTGAGATTATGTTATTTGTAGTTTGTAGTGTGGTGCCATATTATGTGTGTTTTTGTGTGTGTGTGTGTGTGTGTGTATGTGCGTTTGTTATGGGGAGATGTTATGTGAAGTAATAGTTATGTATTAGTTGGTTAGTTTTTGTAATAATACTTATGTGTTAGTTAATTAGGTAATATGGTTAATAATGTGAAGCATAGTGAATAGGTTAAGTTAGATATTATATGTTAAAATTAAAATTACTGTTGTACCAATTAGTCAGTCTTTTGCTGTCATTATTATATTTTAGTGCAACATAAAATCGAACATACACATAATCAATCACACAATCTTCAACCAAACTTTATTTTTCTTTATACATAGTTATTTTCTCTCTCTCTCTCTCTTGTGTGCATTCTCATTTTTATTTATTTTTTTCCTATCGCTCAAAGCTGTGGTCATCGTACTGATGAGACCCAACTACAGCAAAATCCTCGTATACGATCAGGGTCGAAACGGGGTTATCATGTTAAAGAACATGATACACTTTATCTCTCAATACTCTCATTTATACTTTTCCTTATATTCTGTAACTCTATTTACTTCTTTTTTAAATTATTACAGGATCAAAGGTTTGCGATGACGGAGAATTCATTTTCCCTCTTGCTCCCGAGGTCTTAATTATTTCTTATAATTTTTGTTATATTGTTCTTTATTTTATTACTTTATTTTCAAAATCTATCAGCTAAAATGTTCTCTCCCTACCACCATTTCTATCACTTCCATCCCCTCCCTTGTCTCAAATCAGGGTCATACTTTTTCATAATAATCACAATAATACTATTGCCAAGTTCCACACTTTTTGTCACTTTCATTTAAATTCTCTTGTTTTCTTCTATTAGACTTTCGGACATTACCGATTCTTGCTGGTTATACGTTCATCCTTTCCAATGGTTATCTCTCCTTTACTATTTGTTTACCTTCTTGTCATATTGTATTACATTCACTTTACGTTAAATACATTCACTATACTTATTTACTTCCTTAACATTTTCACCTATATGCAAGTCACTGCTCCAACCGACCTTAGTGTTGGCCTATTCCAAGACTTCGGTCTTGGGATATAACACACCTTCGCTCTTTACTGAGCGAATAACACACCCTGCTCATCTGAGCAGACACCACTTTCTTTCCTTCTTTTATTTGATATTATTCTCTATTATTATTATTATTATTTATTTTTATTATCGTATTCTATTCCTACTCTCTATATACTCACACTACTTTACGTTTCATTTATACAATTTATTCATCTTTCCTTTCTTACTCCTTTAGTAACTATTTTATGTATTACTCCATTCCTTCCATTCTATATCCACAAATGTTATAGATACTGGGCTTTAGAATACTCCGCATAGGAGTATCGATTCAATAATTTATTTTAGTTTATTATACCACGCACTCTTCCATTGGTAGAGACTTTTTTTATTCATAGATCCTATGATTTTAGTTTCTTTTAAAGTCTTTTCCCCTCAACTCGGAAGACACGTACCGAGGTTTCACATTCAATCTTTCACTTCTATTCTCTCACTTCATCCTCACCCAGGTACTAGGACGGAGTTGGGCTGAGTTCCCACATCTACCGGTGGAAGTCATGGGGGGTAATGGGTGTGAAATGGCTAACTCATGACTTCCTAGGAGACCGTACGTACCAACGTGGAAGGAACTGTATAGTTCCGTGCCCTCCATGTAACTCGCAAGAGTAAGAGACGCATGTTCACCCTTGCTTCTGGAAGCCTGGAGCGGCTGAAGGAAGGACTTTATCATGCTCTACTACAACACACGAATACTTTGAGTCCACTTCTTTCCAATCAACTAAGATAGGTCCCAACTTAAAAATGATCTCTATGGAGGGGTCTAAAGAAATAGGTACTACGTGTACTAACAAAAGATGTAAAATATGTCCACTAGTTTCACGTGAGCTTCTCACTCGTAGCAGTTTACATATTATACACCTACATTTTCTACAAACACAACAAATTGCTGCAGCACTGGTATAGTTTATTGCATAACATGCTCCAAATGTCTAATACAATACGTAGGAGAAACAAAAAGAACACTCAAATGCCGATTTAGCCAACACCGGTACCACATGAAAAAGAATTCTACAGATACACTACTATACAAACATTTTTCTGCATGTCAGGCGGACGTAGAAACAAAAATGTTTTCTATCCATATACTTGATAGTCTCAGTAATAACAGCGATACAAATATAAGAAAAACAAAAGAATGTTCTGGATAAAA